>WOGO01007544.1:0-11102 GCA_015342085.1 Leptinotarsa defecta
CCATCTGTCCTTAAATACCACTCACCATACAAAATAATCGGCTTCGTTAAGAAGGTGGGTTTATTTGGCCGAGTGTGGATAGGTGTGAGCCACAATAAACCTTTGCGGGTTGCGGTGGAGGGTCGAATAGACCCACTCACTTTGGACCTAACCTAACCCAACCTAGTTGGAATGAGGTCTTACATTTGCTCAAAAAATTCTCCAAACACATCGCCGTTCATGACTTCATGATAATGGCCAGAATGCTTTGACTTCTTCATCTTCAACACGCTTCAACATCTTGAGCGATCATCAATATGGCTTTCGGAAACAAAGATCAACTGGCGACCTTTTATCGAATGTCATTCATATTTGCAATAACGGAATCGAGAAACATGGAGAGTCAAGAGCTGTTGCGCTCGATATTTCTAAGGCCTTCTACCGTATGCGGCATGAGGGTTTGCTGACCAAACTTCGATGCTATGGCTTGTCGAATCATTTTTGTATATGGCTCTTCAGCTTCCTGTAAGAACGTTCCCTACAAGTGGCCGTAGATAGATATTTCTCGAATACGTTCATCATCAACGCTGGCTTTTCCCAGTGATTAATATTGCCGCCAACCCTCTTTTTATTGTATATCAACGACTTATTGAGAAAAACCGATAATCATAGATATTATTTTGCTGACGACAGTACACTTGTCTCGTTATTACATTTGGATTCCAGGACATTGGCTGTGGATGCTCATCTTTACCGGCATCAGGAGGTTGAATATCTCAAAGATGATCTAGAACTAAGTAACACATTTCTGCCAGAGTATCAACGGTGTACGAAAAATTTTGGTGTATGAGAGCGTTTTATACGTAAAGAATAATAATGTTTTCTTTGACAGAAAAGGCACATCTGCTCATTCGTTCAACTGGAAAGAAAACTGATTATCACTGATTGAGATGCAAGATTTTCATCATTAATTCATATACTTCAGGTAATAAAGTAGCTAATTGAAACACTATTAGATCGGATTGAATCATGACATCATCCTCTTTTCCCTCGATAATTGAAATCATGTAAGCTGTGCAAGTATGTGATCCATTTGGAAGTGCTGAAAGTATTGAATATTTTAGTCGACATTCAAAAGTCGAAACAATTTTGGGTGTTGAATATATACAACTTTAAAAATTCTTTTGAGATTTCTGATATCAAATCATCAAACAACAATGGATGCTTGAAATAAATACTACATTTTTCACTTTTCAGACGACTCAATTATGTACACCAGAAAAAGGCAATCCTTTCGTCATCAACTGACACGATTAGATTACCCACCAACCAAAATGAAGATAATAATGCATTTGTTCCACAAATTTAAAATTGGTCTCCAAATATACATATTTGCTTACGAACAGACAACTCGTAACTTTTCAAAAACTTTTTCATCTCCTAAGCAAGGATATCCCCTTTCAATCACTATTTCTCTTTCGCTGTGTATATTGGGAAATTAGTTTTCTTTACATCCCCCAGCATCTGAAGTCGCTCATCCAACAAATGATTACTAATTATCAAAACGTCGCTTACAGAGAAATCCCACCAACCGCCTGCCTGACCAAATCTCTCGAGAAACTTTATTTACAGAGTTTGTGAAGTTTGTAACATCAATTAAACAACTAATGAGCTAATTAAATGGGTATTCAGCATAATGAATACCACGGGGATTATTATTATTAACTCAATATTCTGCTAATTACTGCTTTCTCGAAGCAAAAGAGTTATTTAATTCATTCAATTAATATTAAGATGCTCAAAGTAAAATTCAGCATAAACAGAATTATGAAATTCTCCTGGAAATTCTGTTAATACTTTGTAACTGAGACTGATTTTGTTTGGAATTTCCAACATCCGGGGTTTTGTTTCAGCAATTAATTTGGATCACAAAAAAAACACTCGCGTCAATAAACTCGATGGTGTAAAATTTTCAGTTTCTGTTTTATTCATATAGGATATTATTATGGGTAATATCAGAAATATAAAGTTCACACTTCTAACGAAGAAGAAAAGAATGAGATTATTGGTGAGATTCCATTTTGATCATTTCCAAAATTATTTTCAAATATCAACATTTCTCACAAAGACTCGTCAAAGCAAATAATTCTCTTCTGATTCTGATGCTTCCATTGCAATCGTTAGCGAAAGCAACTCAAAATTAAAATAATGATCGTATAATAGTTTGAACATGTTTAGAAATCACTGACAATTTTTCTGATTGAATTTATTTACTAATATCTATAGATCAATCATCTATAGATATGACGAATAAGTATATAACTCCTCTCTGGTAATACCTGATTTAGTGGATATATTTTTGAAATTTGTAACTGAAGAACTTGAAGTTCCTTCTTACTTACTAACTATTTTTGCAGATGTCAGCATATCCTGTGTTTGTATCTGCAACAATATGCTCAAAGTTGAAGCTTTATCGTTTTTCATACCTTCAAAACATATCTCAATAATTTTATCACAAAAATCTAATCAGTAACAAACTTCCACTAAACAAAGGGGGTCCCCATGGACGATAGATACTGATGAAGTGTGACTGCAATGTCTCCAGTTTATGAAACCATGAAGTATGATACATGAATTTGCAATCAAAAACTTCGATTCTTTTCTCTGCTTACTATGGATTGTTTCATAGTATTGTGACAAATTAAAGAATTAACTGTCTTAAACAAATTTATTTCCAACAATATTTCACTAATCACAAACTAATTTATTTACAACACTCAGCAACTAACTCTTTATTCATTTCCACTATTTGAATTTCTAGTTTAGCCGCTCGATTCACTTTCTGAACTGCCCTCTTGGATCGGGAAGCTGGGCTTATATAATGTAAGGTTTTTTTATGGAAATCTGTAGTCGGTTCGGTACTCGACTAGAGTTTTACCGGCGGTTGCCGACTGCATTCTTTCGCAGTGATGTCATGTGTTTGTTCGCTGGCCGGCATATCGGTCAAGGGCGACTTCAGATTCGTAACATTGCCCCCTTCTTAAAGACGTTTCGCCTCGAAATGTCATCCTTGGCGTGTGTCGATACCTGCACGACTCCCCATATCTGCACTGTGAAGTTCGATGGAAGTAACACAGTTTCATGCTCGGTCGTAGAAGAAGGTTACCGCACACCAAAATCTTGATGCCACTGGATCTGAATATCGTTTCCAACATGCTTCTCACAATTCTCTAATCCAGTCTGTGGAGCTCAGAAGTTATGTTCTGGATTGCCAAGTCCACAAGATTCTGGTCAAGCATCGTGTCCCTCAGTCTAGTAAGACTCCTCCAGACATCTTCATAGAACGGTTTGTCCCGAGAATGCTTTTTGGTCACCAAATAGAAAATTTTTCTCTGACCCTTCTTCAACTGCAGTACTTCACCGACTTCAGGATTATGTTCTCGTAACGTTTGGAGCTGACCAAATTTCTTGTTGAATACCACAGCGATACCCCTGGACATATGGAGATTCTCTGCCAGGCAGGGAGCTAGTGCGCAATCAACTGAAACCTTGAAAAGGTCTCGTGGCTTTTCTTGAGTTACCCCATGTACGACCTTCTGTCCATTCAAGTATAAAGACATGCACTTCTGGAACGTCATTTCATCCTCTGGTGTTCTGAGGGTACGAACTTGGTCATGATTTCCAGCATAAGGAGCCAATCTATTGAAACAGATGACCTTAGACTTTACTCGAGGTCACTTATGGGTTCGATAGACGAGGTCATTTATCTTTTTCATGATTTTGTACGAGTTCCGCAACATCGGTGATAAACAGCCAAACTGGGTTACCGGTTTCGAATCCTCCAGCATTCGCCTCGATGTCATAAGCCTTCTTCATTCTATCGTTGGCACTCCGGATGTTCAGACGGAATCGTTCATGGATGTCGTTCATTCTCTGCCGAAGCTTGATGACATTGTCTCCCCCCCAGGGTCTTATTCTCACGGCATCCCAAATTTCAGGTCACAAGGAAGCCGGCCCATTATAATACTGGCAGAGGTTTGGCCGTTGACTCGTGCACTGAACGATAGGGCAACAGGAACGGATGAAGGTACTGGCTCCAGTCTCTTCGGTGGTCAGAGACTACCTTGGACAAATGACGGTTTATGGTCTCATTCATTCTAGATTGAGATGTTTTATGACCCCAAACGAAATTCAGAATTTGCCTACATCTCACCTCGAAAAATGAAGGAATTGTGTCAGATAATATCAGACTTCCTGATAGTTGAGTTTGATAATATACTTCCTAATATGACTACATTCAGAATGACGTTTTCACTTTTTTTAATTCGTGAAGGGTATCAAACTAACATTGTGAGAATTAAATTTTCTAGTCTTTCAAAAATTACTTTGTATACTTCCATCCTATTTTTAGCTTCTTATATTACTCTGGCACCCATCGAATGTAATATTCCACAAACAGTCCCGACTTCACAAAGAGAACCAATTAAAATTCTGTTATAATTATCTACCATCTTTTATCCGAAGTCACATCTCTCCACAAAATGGATAATGAGAAGGGAATTTATGAAGCATTTCTGGTTTAATTTCAGGAATGATATAATATACTATATATTACCGAGCTATTAATAGTTAAAGTTGTGCGGTGTATTCAAGTATGGGCTAATTAAAAGGAGGGAGAGAGAGAACAACAGCCAGAGATTTAATTAGTGTTCGTTGCGCCTTGGCATCCATCATTCTGGAGCAATTGCCACAATCAACCACTTCCTAGGTTCATTCCATCGCTCTTCATATACGGAGGAGTGCAATGCGAAGATGATGTTTTCTAATTAAAATTTTTGAAATCAACTTTTTTTTTCGTTTTTAGATTGTTACAGAAATCAGAATGAGCAGCAGACCTCGTATACACAACAAACCCCCAACCAGACAAGTCTAGATATATGGTAAACGGCTTCAGGAGTCTAGTCCATATTCACTTCCCCTGTGACAGTATGAAACAGTTCTCATCAAGATAGCGAATAGATAAGCAGATCACTGTCCTCTGTCAAGCTTCCAGTCATTTCCCAATATACAGTTTTCATACTGTCTTGTATTAATAACAGTGTTGTTCAACAAAAAGTCGGACAGTTCACAGTCCACAAATCCTCACATAGATGCATACTGCTGATACACGAAGTAATTTTCTCGATCACAAAACTTAAAATTATACTTATCATACCATTTTTGGCTGAAGAAAAATAGTTTTTGGAAAAAGGAACTCGAAGATTTTGGCTAGATTTTTCTGATCAGACCGTCATAGTGCAGAATGTGAGGAATGTTCGACTAGTTTCCCTTCTTCATACAGTTATTGATTCCGATCATGAACGTGGTTTCCACTCTCGATAACTTCTAGAACCAACCTGCTCACTGCAAATATTTTAGACGAATGAACAAAAATTATGTTGGCTGCCTAAGACAATCAGAGATTTTTTTCCTATCTGGGAATATGAAGATCTGCTTTTAATCTTGAATGAATGAATAAAATTAGCGGTTATTTCTTTATCATGGAATCGATAATAGAAAAGTTCGGATTCATAAATGCTCTTGAAAAAAATATCAATCACGAAGAAGTTGATTTTGATGAAGGAATAATCTTTAGTACTGTAGAAGATACTGTGCATTTGATATCTGTAATATCTAGTGTTACGAAACTCTTCGAAAAAGAATTAGAAAAGAGGGTAACATTCTTTACTACGGAATTCGAACTGATAAGTACCCGCCAATACGGTTTATAATAAAATAAATCAACCTAAGATGCTATTGCGTATTTAAAATCAAAGATATTAAAAATTTTAGGTGATGGAAAAAATCTGCGTGTGTATTTTTAGATATTGCTAAGGCATTCGACACGATTCTCCCTCACAATATTAGATATTTTAGAGGATTTGGGTTCTCGTGGAGTAGCCAGAAAAATAATGGAATATTATCTGAGTGACACGAAACATCAGGTATCACTCAATGGCAGTTTGAGTACGGAGTGCACTGTTGAGTATAGCGTACCGCAAGGTACTGTTCTAGGCCCAATGGTCTTTGTACTTTATATAAATGATCTTTTATAAATTAATCTATCTGGGGAAGTCATCAGTTTCGCAGATGATACCGTCATAGAATTCGAATCTGAAAACTGGCAATATAAAAACCATCAAACAGAATGATTTGGAATTAATCAAAAACAGGTTCGATTATAAGTTATTGACAATCAATTTTGAAAAAACATTTCATTTGCCCTTCTCATGTTATTAAAACCCTGATCCTCCATTTAGCAACCTGAAAGTCAGCGATAATTTAAAAATAAACCAGTCTGAATCTCTAAAATCTATAGATGAACATTCGGAATGGAAAATACATTTATCATGCATTGGATGAATCCAGATTGACATATGAAATAATAGGATGGGGAAATGCACTCAGAGACCACAAACCAACTCTTTCGATATTTATCTGATTTGTTATACTCCGAATCTGGGATCCTTGATATTCGCCAGTATTATTTCTTTGTTGCATCCTGCTTGTAATTCGAATGAAAATCTAATCTTTGTTACGAAACAAGACACAAGTCCAGTGATTTCAGAACACCGCTTCATAACAGTGATGTTCTTGGTGTCAAAATTTTTCAATTTCATTCCTGTTGAAATAAAATAATCTCCACAAGTTCAATTTTATTCCTGTTGAAATAAAATAAACTCCACAAGTTCGTGAATGGTATTTCATGAACTTGTGGAGGTTGGTTTTATTGTAAAGGGAGTGCTATCATTCGTTATCAAGTCCATTATTGCCCTTATTTATCAAAATTTGTATTATGTTGAGAAAATTGTGTCTTAAATTACTTATGAAGTGACCACTGTTTTAGTAGCATATTAGACATGTTTATATATTATAAAATTTGAATTTGAAGGTGAAAATATATTTTCATTGGCTTCATAAATTATTAATCGACACTATTTACTACAGATAGTTTTTGACTTTTGGTAATTTGCTATCGCCATTATTCCACCATTTTTATGTTTTTATTTTTTCTATCAATAAACTTATATTATTATTATCCGTAATCCTATACCAGACACCGCTATGTCGATCAGTCATACACCTTATCAGGAATACAAACTCTCCTGTTCTTGTGTTGTTATACACAGTCATCCTGTTCATTGTGTGAGATAACCTCATCTATTAGAGCTGATGAAAATTGTTTACCTAACTTTTCGTGAAACTGCAAAATAATTTCAGACATTTATCAAAATATTTAATTTTGATGTTATTTCCTTTGTTTGTCATTGTATTGGAATTTTCAGGTCGAGAGCAATGAATAAACAGAAGAATTACTTTCTGTTAATGATAAAATTAGTAAGTGTAGTCATTTAAATAATCGGTAAAAATCCTTTGCTTATCCAAACTAAACAAGAGCAACTTAACGGTCTGTTCCAGAGCCAAACCTCAGTCTAGCACTGTTAATAAGCCTAAAATAAGACGAAATAGTGCTGTCTGCTGTTTGATTACGAATACTTTGGGCTCTATTTGCCTACTTAGAGTAAAAGCTACTAGAAATAAAAATCATAATTTCCTATTCGACATAGATGTCGGAGCTCAACTTTACAACAGACTGCGTTAAGAAACTTTGTTCATCTTGGATGAATGGGGTTGAGTTTTTTGTCAATCATGTCCATCTTACGGACATCAAAAACAATAGTGAGAAAATCTCATTTTTGTAAATCGTTTCAAATCTTAATGAAGAAAAGAGAAATGAAATTTTATATGTTTTTACTACTTTTATTTATAACTAACGTTACTGCAGTTTCGTCCTATACGGACATTTTCAAACTTATACAATAATGTATAATAATGTATAAATGTCCGTATAAGACGAAACTGCAGTAACGTTAGTTACAAATAAAAGTGGTAGAAAACATAGAAAGTTTCATTTCTCTGTTCTTCATTGTGATTTCCTACCATAGTAACGGCTACATCCATCAATGTCGTTTCAAATCTCCTAGCCTGTTGAAAAAAGCAGGTGTAGGCATACTCATATCTAAACGCAAAATCAGTTTACATTTTAACAAGGGCTCATATCATATGTGTTTCAAAAATTATATCAACACGATTCAACAAAATTGCGTGAAAATGGTTCTCATGTCCTACATTTTCGCCGCGAAATATATTCAAAATCCCATTGGAGTTATCTGTAATATTACAGCCTGTAAAAGCACTAAACAAATCATCCATCATAATCAGCTTGGATTTCAAACCCATAATGATCAATTAAAAAATAAATAGATCAAAACAGCCAACACTATTGACAATTGCTCGATTATTGGAATAATTATCCGCGAATAAATTATCTAAATAAACGTGAATGTTGATAATACAACAAATTGAATCGCTGAGCAGAAAATGATACGTCCTGCATGATTTGTGACATTTGAAATTAATCAAAATGACCGGTTTAGAGATTCATTAAAAGTAGTGTTATTCTTGATAAATAATTTCATTCTTATTCTTTATCTTAAAGTGGTATCTCATACTAGAAAAGGATCGAAGGAGAAAATATCACTAATGTGAGTGATATACTCTTCTCTACATTCGTACTCTTTATCAAATCAAAAATATACCTTTGAAACCTTCAATGATGTTGCACATAAATTGACTCCATCAAATTGATAATGATGGTTAATCGTTCTCACTTCAGATTGAACGTGTTTCAATGTCTAGTTCTTGGGTCACCGCTATGCGTCGCATTTAATGATTTGATAAACAATATTCAAATGATAATTTATTTCAGTTTCTGAAGAAAGAAATAAAAGAATAAGCAATCGTCACGAATACCAAATTATTTTCAACCATAAAATCTTCATAACTGACTGTCTTCAAAGCCAACCACAGATGAGCAAATTCACAACTTTACAGTTGTGTCTCATTTATTTTCAACTGCGAGTAATTTCTTACGAAAAATGGTTTTGAAACTTGGATTCGGAAAGTGAAAACGAGTGTATCCCACCAGAAATTTGTAATGTGGCAAAAATATTAACATTTTTCAAAAATTCGTCTTTTAACAACGAACAGTTTTGAAAAAAATGGTGTTATGTCACACTGATTTGTGAGCTGTGGGAAAACGGCCCCATTTAAAGAAAAAAAAGTTCCATTCCGCTTAAAAAAAATTATCGCCAATGGAGGGATTTATTTCAAGGATAAAACAGAAGCACAACAGGAAAACCCTTAAGGCACTCGCAGAGCGGTGCCTGTGCGGTTATGGTGATTCACATTGGATTAAAATCACTGAAGATTTTCAGAAAGATTATTCCAAATAAACGCAGTTCCCCAGATGAAAGAGTTCTTAAATAGGTGTACTGACTTGAACCTCGAAAAGATGAGCAGCAACAGTCGGTCGCGTATTTCTATTATGTACCGCTCTTGGTGGAATCAAATGTGCAAAGTCACTTGAACACTTTTTGTGAAAGTATCTTAGATGTTCCAAAGTATCATGGTTGCACGTGATGTTCGCGTCTCCAATCAAGCGCATGTTTTTTCTGGATGGAATCCAGCAACTTCAGGGTATGTTTGGGGGCGGAGCTCCATACATGAGAACAATAGTCCAAAGAAGGCCTGATTTATGCTTTATAAAGCATCAAAAGTTGCTGAGGTGTGTACAGTTTCCTGGTTCGGAACAGTGTTTCGAGATTTTAAGAAGCAGCTTTTGCAATTCCAGCGACATGATTGTGCTAAGACATATTGGTGTCCATTTCAAACTCCAATAAACTTATTGAAGCAGAAAGCGGAATTGTCCGACCTGACATTTTCATATCCTGTTTGGATGTAAAATGTCAGAAGAAAACCGATACCTGGATTTTTGTGGCATTGAACTGAACCTGGTTACTTTAACCCCAATTCGAAATCACTTGTAGATCCTCATTAACGTTTGCAACCTCCTGCTGCCGGTGAAGATGTGCCTCCGTAGCCGATTTACTGGAATCCAAATGGAATTACGAAACAAATGTGCTATCGTTAGCAAAGCAATATATTGGATTCTTGTTTTTTTTCAATAAATCGTTGATAGACAATAATAAGAGGGTTGGAGATAATATGGATCTCTGAGAAACACCAGCGTTGGAGGTGAAAATATTCAAAAGATATCCATCGATTGCCACTCGCAGGAAACGTTCTTTTAGGAAGCTGACGAGCCATACACAAAAATGATCCGGCAAGCCGTAGTATCGAAGTTTGGCCAGCAAACTCTCATGCCTTAGAAACAGCTCTTGATTCTCCATGTTTCTCGATTGCGTTACTCCAAATATGGATGAAATAAGATAGAAAGTCGCGCGTTGACTTTTTTTCGAAAGCCATATTGATGATCAGTCAAGATGTTGACTGATATTCCAAATATTTGAGAATATGGTGGTTAACGAATTTCTCCATGATTTTTGATATCACTGATAGCAAAGCAACTTGGTCTATCATCATTTGAAACATTTTTTTGGCCTTTTTGGGAATAGGCTGAAGGCGAGCAATCTTCCAACAAAATTGAAAAAACCCGTTTCTTATAAGACAGATTGAAAACTCTGAAAAATATCGGTACGAGTTCATTTGCGCACTTTTCAGTTACGATCAGGGCCAGACGCCTTGTTGATATTAAGCTGTTTCAAAATTCGCCTTACTAGACGCTGTCGAAAAGTAATTTTAGGCATTGTGGATTCTAATGTGGGAATAGTGGGTAGTGCCTTTCCCAGATAATCGACTGTGGAATGGGACGCAAATTGTTCACCTGGTAGATTTTCTTTTTCTATGGCTGTTGTTGCAACTCAACCATTCGCTTGTGTTTGTGGTGGAATGGGGAATGTTCCTCCTGACGAAAATCCAGTAGTTTTCATAAAAGACCTGTAAAACAACACATTTCAAACTCATCATTTCAACCTTTTTCTTTAAAAAAATATTTAAATACCTTAAAAAGAGGAATGAAATAATGCTTTCAACATTTATAGAGATTTGTTTCTATTTCACCATTTGGCAGCATCGGTTATAGCTAATAAAAGACAATGAATCTGTTACCTGTATGAGACAAACAAAGATGACATATTTCAGAGGCGTGCTGTTCTGTTTAC
>WOGO01007545.1:0-11102 GCA_015342085.1 Leptinotarsa defecta
AGTTTAATCTGTCAATTTCACTTCAAAATAAAGTATTTATGCATTAATTTCATTATCCCAAATTTCAATTTTTTGAGTTGACCCGTTTAAAAAATAAAAGGGGGGGGACATTAAAGAAATGCACTCTATTATATTTTGAATTACAGATGTTTAGGATATTAAGTCCCGCGCAATAGCCCCCCGATATTTCAAAAAAAAGAGTAATTTTGATTCAGGCATCAACGATTTTACCCCACTCGCTGGTATTAATTTTCTAAAGCGATTTCTGAAATTAAAATGGATATTTTTTAGGAAAGATTCATTTTTGGGATAAAAGATTTTGGCTTTCTACTTCTCCATCTATATATAAAGATTATGAGAACTTCCAAAGGAAGGAAGAAGCAATCAAGTTCAAAATAAACTATTCACAAAGATGTGTGAATCATGCATAGAAGTAACATTCAGATACAAACTGAAAGAGTAAGCCCTCCACAAAAACATTGAAAAACTCGAAAGAGAAAGTACTTTCGTAACAACTACTTTCATATAAGGATTGAATTATATGAAAATAACTTTTTTCTATTCGGTATGTATAATTATTATATTGAAGAGTTACGATATAAAATTTCACTTTTAGGAAAATTTTCGAAATAGAACACTTGTTTTGGAAAACATTACAAGATGGAGCAATCAATTCATTCATAATATTACGATGTTATGTCACTAAAGAGTTGAATCTACTCATGTCACGATGACAGTACGCTTATTTGATTTGATTCTAGAAAACTCCGATTAGTGACTCCGAACAACTTCATTAATATGAGGAGAGGTGAAAAAAATATTGAAATGTATGTTTTAGGACGATTCCTAGCAAATAATATGCAGTGAAAATCGAAAATCCCAGAATTGGAACAAACCGGTTGCAGTCTAATCTTAATTACAATTCTTTGAAGACACTGTCAACTCAGCATTGGCAGACATTTTTGAACATTGTGTCAATTTTATTGGATTGGATATCAGATTTTCTAACCTTCAGGAAACGACTTGTCACTGTAGGCAATGAAAAGTGAAAGTACTAGTTAGAGTATTGATCTAGGTATACCACAAGGTTCCATTTTTGGAGAGGTGTAACTCTGAAAATGAGGGGGAGCGCCGATTTTTTTTTCGGATTCGTAATCTTCACGTGAAAATACGTAAGTACACTAACATTTTTTGCAAAAATCGGCTGTTACAGCGTATCTGAAATTTTAGCTGGAAGCTAGAACTAGAGGGCCTGAACGAAAATCTCTTTCAGATGAAGGAAAATGAAATATTATTTTTCTGTTAAGTGAAAACTAAAACACCACTGGATATACAATCCAACAAAGTTTACAAATTGAACTGTGGAAACTGTCCTAAATGCTATGTTGGCCAAATCGGATGTTATCTCGAAAGACAAGTTTCAACCATATGAGATATTATAAAAAAACTTAATATCAAGAATCCCACAGCCCTTGTTGATCGAGAAAGAGAGCATGGAAACATGTCATTGTTACTTTTAACAACATTAAAAACGACAGCAATTATAAAGTTTGTCGCATATATATGTATTGCTACAGAGCCCTGGAAAAAATGTAATTGAATTCGAAACGTTGGCAAGAAATTAATACTTTTTCTTAGATAATTCATTCTGTTACCAAACAAAACTTTCTGAAAATGGAGTTTTTCCTCATTGCGTAGTATCAGTGCAACAGGAGAGGTTCTACAAAATGACCATCCAAATCCCCTGATTTGACTTCACTGTATGGGGATGGTTGAAATCAAAAGACACAACAAACTATTTATAGATAATTTACGGGAAGAAATTACCAGGTGCTGTAGGCTACTAACACCTAATATTATTCAGTATGTAAGGGAGGAAACAGAATATCGTTCATACCTTTATATGCAAGTTAATGGTGCTGAGTTTGAACAAGTGAATCGTTCTGTTGAGTTTCACTTTCTAGTTCAAAATGAAATACAAAATTCACGAAAGTGTTAGGTTGTTTCAAAATTGTTTTCCGTGTTTATGAATTTTCTTTGAACGGTAATATCTCAGTGAATACTCATTCAATTTAAGCGTCATTTGAATCAGTGCACTTTTGCCAACTTAACACAAGTCGTTTAATTCTATCAGCATAAAATATGTGTGCTCGAGATTCGATGAGGTTGACGAAAGCCGTTTTTGCCTGGTCCTGGCGAAGGTTCATACGGTGATAGAATTATCAAAGTGCTTGAAAAGATGGTAGTCAGTTGGCGAGAGGTCTGGGAAGTATCGTGGATGAGGCAGAACTCTGACGAATAATTCGTTTAATTTTCAACCAGTGATTTGCGAAACGTACAGACGGGCGTTTTCGTGGAGCAGGATCGGACATCTTCTGTTGACCAGTGCCGGCTGCTACTAATATTTTTTTACATTTCTTCGTGTTCCTCACAATAGGAATCTGGTGAGAGAGTTTGGCCCGGTTGCAGAAAGTTATAGTGCCTTTGGGAAGTGCTTGGTTGGCCCATCGGTGTCATACCACCGTCCTGAGGTGGTTTGACATGGAGCTACAAAAACACATGATACTAAAACGAACAAAAGTTTTAAAATAACCTAATATTTCAATTTTGCTGATATTATTTACCGTTGAAATGTCAAAAATGTTGCAGGGTTGAATAAGAATTGGAAAAACGGTGTCACGTGAGTTGTTAAGGTGAAGGGGTTAATTTTCACATATGTTCCTCTCAAAGCTGACGTTGACTTGCTTTGACGATTTATTCAGTCTCAATTTCAAATGACTTATTGGGGGTATTCCGTTTCAACTGCAATACACTGTCTATAAGATTTATATAGTAACGTAACGAAATGAACCAGGAATTTGTTCTTTACACATGTATAAAGTTCTCTCACATTTTTATTCATTCCGATATTGGAAACTAAAAACTCAATACAATTTATTTCCTCTTTGGTATCAGTATTATCAAAGCATAATTATTTTTGAGACGAGTAACTCATAATTTCTAAACTCATGTCATATTCTGGACATAACTTTGTGAGCAATAGTTCATTTAAAACAACGCAAATACAGGGTATTATGTCAATTTGGTGCAAAGTTCATCTTTTGAAAACAGACAGATTGATAATAATAATTTCATTCTCAGTTTTATTCGTCTTTTATATCTTCGGCATGCCATCAGATATGGTGAGTAGGAAATAAAAAAAATAAAAACCTTCTACAGACCAGAATATGAACTTGGAACGCTTGTGAGGATATGTATCAACAAAATTTAGTGAATATGAGCAGAAAATGTAATGAAAACGATAACTAATAATGACAATATATCCCTTTTTGAAAATTATCCCAGGCTTTAATCTAATAATCTCCCTTCTTTCGTTTCTTTTAGCAGATCTACGTTGGATAATACTGTGAAAGAAGATTTCTTGTGTGTTAATGTTTAATTATCAGAACAATATTTCAGAACACCAAACTAGTGATTTGTTCATTTTCCTGTATATTTTTCTGAACTCACGGTAAGCGAGAGAGATTAAAATTTGAGTAGTCGTCTAGCACCTAAGTTAATATTTGTTTACTCCATTAGAAAGTTAAGGAATGCAAGAAGTCTTCCCTCTACAAAGATGAATGGTTAGTCAATAAGGCCTTGTAAACCACCAAATCTTCCTTTCGTAAAACAGAAAGTTGCGAAAAAACTGGCGACTCCTACATTTTTTCTGATTGGGCGTTTTATTTTGATGGCGATCCTACATTTGAGAGGTTCAGAAATCGAGTTCTCCACAAAATCGGACAAAGATTCGTGAACAAGGCGGTCTACATCGACACAAAAAGCCAAGGGCTCCGCTACTATCAAGACATTCAATCTCACCTCTTCGTCAAACTCGAAGTCGCCTTCGAACTTCCTCTTGCGCTTCGCCTCACTTGCATAAATGACGGCGGCGAGGGCAAACATCAATAAAATCAGCCTCATCTTTGCGGGTTTTCGCGAACGTTCTCAACAAAATCACTGAAATGTTTATGTCAGACGGAACACAATCGAAGAATCCTCAGTTACGAGCGCCATGGACGATGGACGAGCAGACACGACGACTTTTTGATTATTCGATTCCAGTGGCCTGCCTATCTTCTGGTCTTCTGCGACGTTGCCGCACGCTCTTTCCGTAAAGTCGTTAGGTTTGGGGCGCAAAAAAGGGTCGGGAACAGGGCGCGGACGACACGGGGGTAACGAGGAAAAATCTGGAGTAATTTGGAGGTTTTTATGATGAAAAGTCTGGAGGTTTCATGTCAGGTGACCCAACATGCCGTTCTATAGAATCTCGTCTGTTTATTTAATAACTGCGTATAAACTAGCTACTGTCGTATAGTTGCCAATTGAAAATTTTTGGGATTGATATCCAAGCAAATAGAATTACATCTTTGAAGTTTTGCAGCCATGTCGCAATAGGATGTGATGTGTTGCATTCCAAGTCAGCAAGAAGTGACAATGGCAGTTCTTATTTATTAGAAGTCCTAATTTATTCTTTCAAGCCATCATTTTAATTCGATAATTCTTGGAATATTCTATAAATCCCCTTTTTAGTAATGTTTTCCATATCCGGAATACAGTTCACTGGTTCACCTACTATTGTCTCCAAGAACATAATTGCTAATTGGTAGTTTTTGCAGTACGACAGACAGATACTAGTCTAATTAGATTTATTCTAACTACTGAATAATGTGAATTTCAAATACTAAAATGATATGCAAAATATGTTTCTGAATCGATTGATGTTAATTATAAAGTAGTAGGTAGTACAGCACTTGTTTAAGATGTTAGCTTTACTTCCTTTCTATATCAAATTGGTTTGCTTTCAACTGACATGGTCTGAGATAAGACTGAAATACGCATTATTGCTAGATATTCACAAATGTGAGTGTTGAGGTGCATTCATTATTTCTAGACTCCTCAAGACAAAATATGGTGGTACGTAAAAAAGAAATTATATAGTTGGCAAGATTTCACGTCTGAATCACCTTAAAAGGTATCTAATTCCCGAGATGGAATGTAAGAAATATTAATAGTGTAACTGGCAGAGAAAAGAAGTGATTTATGACACTGACGACATTTATTGTTGTTATTTTTAGTAGTGTTACAAGAGTAGATAATTGGGGAATACTGCAGTGCCCCACACTATATAATTTACTAGATGGAAGAAGGAAATGATCAGTAGATGGATTTCAGTGGACTTTATTTCTTTTAAATTAGCTTTTTGGATAATAAAACTTTGTTTGTTCAGATACGCGTCTATTCGTTTATTGAATTCATTTACGTGTTTGATCTTACTCGATCCTTCGATAAAGTGTTTTTTGAATATATTATTTATGGATTTTAATCAAGTATCGGCCAATTCCATCATATATCTATCAGAAAACAACTACTCCCCTGGCTGATATCACGAAGGGCGTTGGATTATATCCTTCACTGACGTTATTCCTGCATATGCTGTTGGCGATACAACTGCAGCAATAGATTTTCAATTATTGGAACACACTTGCAGACCGGTTTCGGGCTGTTTGGTCACTCGTCAGTGCAAGGTAGTATCTATCATCAACATAAAGTCGATGATTTCCGATAATTCCTTCATTCCTTCAGAGTATCATTCCTCGAACTAGGCTGAAGCGGACAACAAACAACCGGTTTGCCATCGCCCCATCTGCCTGAGAACGAGGTAACCAACCGCATATCCGAAATTTGTCCAATTCCTCGTATAAGGAAAGAAAACTTTTCACATATAGACAGTGGGCATACTTGAAGACTGGCTATATTTGATTTATAGTGCCTATATTTCATGTGAAATGAATTTCATCAGTTTTGAAGTTGGAAACCTGAAGTTTTGGGTTAATAAAAAAATATGGTAACTATTTGTTTAAAATTATTTGTCACGAAACTTAATGTGACAAACCGAATTCTACGCGACCGAAGCCGCAAGCGACAACTAGTACTTTCATAAAAAAAGAAAGAACGAGAATCTGTGGTTTGAATAGTTTTGGAACGAATGCTACTGAGAAAAGTGAATAATCATACCTGTAAAGCCGGTGAATTATCTGCTATCCTACAGTGGTATTAACAGCAAACAACTGAGAAGAAATATATTCTAGAAATTTCTGTGCTCATATTATAATGGAGATATCCGACCTTGAATAAGGTTCGTAAGTATCAGATGTTATCGTAGCACAAGTGCTACTGAGAACAACTCATCAGTAGCACTTGTGCTAACTGAGATGAACTTTGCCTTTTGTTATATCAGCAACTAGCTCTGCAATTTATCTAAATATTTGTATGTAACTACAGCTGGGAAACAATAACGACGATTATTATTATTAACCTACTTAAATATTTAGTGAAAATTATTGAACTACCAAAGAATATTCAAACTGAATTGAAAAGGGTATTTTTTTAGGAGAGACCAATTTTTAGAAGAAAATTCCCACATTTTATGTATGATGATGGAGAAGTATAAAGCCAAAACTCTTCTTTCCCAATATTCAAACTGTAACTGAGTTAAGTATATGAATAATTGGGTTCAACTCGAATTGTTTGATTAATTTCTTAGAAAATCACATCGAGAGGATTTTGTAGATTGTTATAAATTACTATCGATTTTTCTCATATTCCTATTTATAACAGAATATCTTCATCAGTGAAAACTATCTTGTCAAGGCGATGTTTCTTTCCATGGTTTTTTCCTGAAGCTGAAAAGAGAATACGCCATAAGATCTGAAATACAACGCCCTAGATTACTTTTGTTGTTCTTTTGTATTTCACTGATTTTTTTTTCCTTTTGTGTTACTTTGACAATGTTCATGAATTGTTAATTTTAATGGAAACCTTTTATATAAACCTCAGAGGAAAAAACTTCTTTTTCTGATATATAAACGTATCATTGAGATATCAACACACATTGATTAACTCTTCAAATTTCTCAAAGAGTTTGAAATGCATGCCAGAAAAAGTAAAAATTTTAGATTGGCTCTCATTTATATCCAATTGAGTTGTATATTGTGTTATCTTGATATCAGAAAGTACTTACATATCTGCATGGAAGTACAAAAGAACATGTTACCCTGATAGATTATGCGGATAAAATTGGAATCGAAGTTATAGTGGAAACAGTACACATTATATCTTACAGGTTATGATAGAGTGGCTGAAGGGCATGGTGGAGGATAGGAAGATGTGGTGGATTGGGATGACAATTGAAGTAATCCAGGTAGAAAGTAAGAAAACTGTGACGATATGGGTGAGCTATTGAGAATAGTAAAAGATTGACACAAAAATCACACCTTATTACTCTGGCACTCTGGCACAAAATGAAAATTGTCTTCTGAATTAGAAAACGAGAACTGTCATCCCTAGCGTATAGGGGAGCTATCAATCTGAGAGTCATTATTGATGGCTAAACTCTCTAGTGCAAAGTGAAATCAAGCAGTAACCACTAATATAAAAGATGCAGCAAAAAATGGGAATGCTGGAATGATATCCAAATACTTTTATTGAAGTATTGCTCAAGACAGTATCAAGAAGATTAGTCCTTTATTAGACAAAATCGGTCTCAAATCTAAGTAGTTTCAAAGAGTGTTTCCTTTCAGGAAAACTTCCGAAGGAAACGAATTACTGACGAAGGAGTCAAGGACGGATTTGGATATAAATTGTGGAAGAGTCAATTTCTAAATTTCAGGGTGTGTTAATTTTCAGAAAGGATAATTCATATATGAAAAATATATGAGTGTATATATATTACAATACTCATTTGAAATGCATTGAATGTTGATTTCGGATTGTAATACCCCCATTATCTCATCCCCACTTAAAAGGAATGTAATGTAATTCATTATTCAGAAAAATGCTGAGGAACCGATAAATCCAACCGAATCTGGCAACACTGCACCAATCTTTCTGATCGGAGAGTGCGCCTCGCTTGCAAGAAGACCTTTCTTGTGCAGTGCAGGATCAGGTAGAGTGGTGGGGGTGAGCTACCGAATATCAAATCAATGTCCAATGCTAAGAGTAGGGGTGAGATGAGTACGTTTTACGTTGTGGATTCGATTTATCATTTTATCTGTCTAATCTCGGTTTCTCTGTCTAGGTTTGTACGCTCATTTCTGCTCTATGCTCCTCCTTATACAAGGGTAATCACACCGGCGTCATCCGGGGGGCTGCGACAGTTACGGGTCCGCTATTTTCATTGAGTTGATGAAATGTAGATGGAAACTATGGAAAGGAATTAATGAAGCAGATACTCCGTTAGAGCTACGGCTAGAGGGTGTCCCTGATTGTTAACTCTAATTCTTATTCATTATGCCCAAGCACTTGCAGTTATTATATAGGGGAGCTTGTAGGTGAGGTTTCTGCGATGTGGGGTCGGCAGTCATTTAATTTGCGAGGGTGCGATTTGAATTACCTGGAACTTATTTACGGAATGAGATATTCACTGTCCCAGAAATATTTTTTATCTTTCTACTCCCGGGGCCGGTTTTCCTGAATTATTACTTTCTTTCAATTCCAACTACATTGTGTTTCTGTTACTTTCAAAATACAATATTCTTCGAACGAAGAAGTACAAAAAGGGAAAGGGAATCGAATGAAAATGTAACAAAACTTCTCCGCAATGATTCCACCAATCCAAATGTTTAAAATAATGACAGCACATAACCTCCTTTTTCGCGTTTTGACGTTGGATTATCATTTATTTAAAACATACTGTAGTAGAAAACTGATCAAAACGGGAATGTAACGTTAAGTTATAGGTACTCATTTGTGGAGTGAACTGACAAAAGAACTGAATCTTACAAAGATGGTCTAGTTTCATAAAAAATCATTCAGGTTTTAGGTCATCTGTTTTTCTGAATCTTAGCAAGTGATACACCGAACCCACCAGTAGAAATGATGTTTCAAGCGATAGTTCTACTGATAGAAACACGATTTTTCGTTTGACATATTTTTTTCTAAGTCGGGTTATAAAAGCAAAACTATGGAGGATATAAGTGAAATTGTTTCGATATATAGTCTAGCCTATTCAGGCAAAACTTTCACCACGACTCAACTGAGGTATGATCGTATAAGCATAGTTTGAGTGTGGTTGAAATTTTAAGTTTAGCTTAAATATGATTATGAAGCAGGTTCAACGGTAAATTTTTGAAGCTCAAACCTAACCTATATGCGATGATTCTATTTTAATATCGCCATTCTATGCCATCAGAAAATTTACTTCAAGCTGCTTCAAATTACTGTCAAAATCCTTATTTATGTGCACGATTTCGTTCTGCCAATCTAAGAAGTTTTGTTGAACTTAGTTTAAAAACTTTATATTGTACAACGGGTTACAATATTTGAACAAAGTTCTAGGTTGAGTGAAATTCAACTGAATCTGTACAACTGAGCCTGCGAGAAGTATAACAGACAAATTGGATAAATTCTTATCTGAATTTTTATTCAAACGCAGTAACGTCAATGGACCAATTTAGCAATCTGCCCTTCTCATTTGATTAGTTGAAAAAAATCTTGGAACATTTCAACCAAAATGTATTATTGTCCTGTTCAACAGTGTTTCTAATATGTGTAAATTAATTTTAATTGAATGACTACGGTGAAAATTATAGTTCACAGTTTACACAACACTAACATTTGATGCTAACCGCTGTTTCGACACACTATGTCATCTTCTGAGCGAGTTATAAACTAACCTAGGTATATGATGTCATTTCCTTAAATACCAAAAGTTACATTGGTAGGTAGGGAGAGGTATCGCATCCTAACATACCAATACAACTTTTATATTGTTTAAAGAGATCCCATCATATACCTAGGTTAGTTCATAACTCACTCAGACCATTTGGTAGAATGTAAAATTATTTATTCAACAATATAAAACAAGTTACCACTTCTTTTGAAAATCATGCCTTAGAAACCATTTTCTCGAAATTCAAAATGGCTGCACAGACGTCATCTATGTAAATACTTACAAAAGTTATATGCTCGTATTGACAAACAAAAAAAAATTATTCAGTTATTCATTCAGTTATTTTTTTCGTTTCTTCATTTATATCAAAAATCTCAATATGGAAGATTATTGTTCGAACCATTACATTAAATTGTACCTTTCTTACTACAAAAAAATTCTAAGATATTATGCGGTTCATCTGTATGTGCCAGTGGAAGTTTCAAAGCTGTTCTATCTCATTGAGAGACTGACAAATAGAAAAAGAAAGTAATACAAATTATCAAATTATAAAACAGCAACAAAAATTAATTGGTGCTCCGGGGCGACTTGATTGATTCCAGTGCCTCATTTGCTATTTCATTCGTAGGAAAACCCGGAAATACCTGTAGCAACACATCATCTGAATATCTTGATCAGCCAATATCCTCTCTTTCGTAGAATAAAATGTAGGGTATCTCCAGAGGCTCCAATAAATTCAAGATATCGCCAGACACTACTATCATCAAACTTAAACCAGTCCGTTTGGTGTTTGACCAATGCGTAATAATGACCAGATTCAACACCACAACCACAGTGAATAATAACTGCATGAAGATTGTAATAGTGGTCTGCCATCTATTTCGAACCTTCGTGAGGGTTTGGTGCTTCTGTCAAAGGTTGAGTCATGTTTGAAGATCATCAGTGTTATTATTAGAATGACTGGTTCCTCAGCTATACTTGTTGTTTGAAGGTGATTGACAATGTTTCATGATGAATTTCACTAGTTCGGACTCCCATTGTCTAATATATAAAATGATTTGAAATCCCGGAAACAACTGAAAAAGAATAATTAAAAATAAATAGCTGAAAATAACAATTATATTAAGCAAAAATAACGTGAAATTAAATAATAGTGAAATAAAGTACAAGTAAAATTAAAACGATTGAACAAGTGCTTGCACTTCCCTACATCAGAGGATTATCGGAGAGGATAAGAAGATTTGGTTCCAAGTACAACATCAGAACCTGCTTCAGATCCGGTAACACTATCCATAGCAGCCTCACGAAAACCAGGCCACCAAACGCGGACTGCGATTCCAAGAATTGCATTTACCGGATACCCTGTGAGTGCGGAAAATCCTATATTGGT
>WOGO01007546.1:0-11101 GCA_015342085.1 Leptinotarsa defecta
CAGAGAAAACTCGGAATTAGACATTTTTCAAAATAACTACTGACCACTAAGTTCGCAATTTTTAAATCAAATCACAGAATTAAATTGACAGATATTTAATTTTCTATTGATTGGTTTCCTAGCAACGCTATAAGTACAACAGCCTACCTGTTTAAAAATTCAAATTTCACATCGATAATTTTCTGACTTTAACATATTGTAATAATATGTTTTTTTCAATATCAAATGGTCGTTTTTCACAAACAAAAATTGTGTATTATACACGGGAAAAATATTAGATTTTAGTTCCCGGTTTTTTGTCTCCCGACGCGAAGCGGAGCCGAACAAAACCTCGAGCTAAAATCTAATACTTTTTTTCTTGTATAATAAATAACTATGTCCTATCCAGTTTTTATCCAAATATTTATTATGGAATTCAATCAGATCTCATTCATAGGATTGCTACACAGTATACTATACGAGTAATATAAAAAAGGTGTACTTTCCCTCACATGGAACACTGTCATCTTCAATGGTGGACATCCGATGTTTCGGAATGAGATATTTTCTTTATTGCCTCTTCAGCACCAATGTTGATATCATAACAAGATTAAGCAAGAATTCATTCATAAAATTACCACTTTATGTTATGAATGAGTTACATCCACTGATGTCATTGATGACAGTACGTAATGACATTCATTCGCTCATTTGATTTAATCCTAGCCATAGTAACCTTGTTCAAAATTGAAAGGGGTTTATTATTAGGAAAAATTCATTTTCAGGTTTTATCTTTCAATTTCTCTATCTTTATGCAAAATGATGTGGGAATCTCCCAGAGAAAGAAATTAATGTCATAATAAAGTAACAAAGATGTGTTATTCATCTACTTGAAATATTTTCAAAATCGTCATTGAAATCATGCATAGAAATAACTTGGGAAATTCCCACATGTTTTTGTATGAAGATGGATAAGTAGAAAGTCATAACCGTTTTCACCCAAAACTTCATTCACCATCATGAAAATCATCTTTTCCTTATCGATACATGCATGATGCTTGTCTGTGTATTTGTGCGCGCTAATATCAAAGAAGGTTCAACCGATTCGGGTGCAGTTTCACTAATTATTGTGTCAAGCTTTACATTCACTGTTGTTTATATCAAAAAATAGGTCAATTATTTATTGGAAAAAATAACTATTGAAACACTATTTAGCCGATTTGACTGAAACTTTGGTTAACTATAATTTAACACTTGGTAAAACGATTTTTTCATAAATCAAAGCTATACAAATTCATGAGAACATTTTGCTGTCAGGAAATCTGGAAAAACCCAAAAATCTGAAGTCGTCGCTAACGAAGTCGCTAGTACTTCAATGAATCTGATAAAATTATTCATTCGAGCAGTTCGCTATCTCTAGACTGTTTCACATGATGAAATCTGAACTGAATAACTATCCCAGGCAACTCTGAAATCACTTATATAAACGATCCGAAGCCACTAGAATCTTCTTCAATCTTGCCCATAATTTTCAAGAAATATTTTGAAACTAGCGAATCACGTCGAATTTGTATCGCTGAAGATTAAATTCATTTGGAAAAACATTCTCGGGAAGTTTATTCCACATAAACGCAGTTCTCCAAATGCAAGAGTTCTTAAACAGTGGAGTTCGAGGTGTACTGATTTGAACCTCAAATATATGAGGAGTCACAATCCGTCTCGTATTTCTGATCTGTACCGCTCTCGGTAGAATCGAATATGCCGTCACTTGAACACCTCCTGTGAAAGTATCTGTAAAAAAGTGACAAATCTTCAACCTTTCTTCAATGTTCCATACTATCAAGGTTACAAGTGATGTTCTTGTCTCCAATCAGGAGGATGGTTGTTTTCTGGGTGGAATTCAGTAGCTTCAGGCTACGCTTAGGGGTGTAGCTCAATACATGAGAGCAATATTCCAAATTAGGTCTGGTTTATAAACTATTGGAACTATTCCGAACCAGAAAACTATACACACCAGAAAACTATACACACCTTAGCAAGTTGCTAAGGTGTGTATAGTTTTCAGGTTCGGAATTGTGTTACAAGCTTTTGAGAGACATCCTTTGCAATTTCAGCGACATGATGGTGCCAAGACATATTGGTGTCCATTTTAACCCCCAACTAACTTATGTCAGTCCTGACATATCCGGTTCTGAGACATTTATCTTCTTGGAGAAAACCTATGCCTGGGTTTTTGTGGCATTGAAATGAACCCTGGCTACTTCCACCCCAATTTGAAATCACTTCTAGGTCCTCATTAAGATATGCAACCGCCTGCTGCCGGTGAAGATGTGCAATATATTGGTTTCTTGGTATTTTTCCAATAAGTCGTTGATATTCAATAAAAAGAGGGTTGGATACAAAATGGATCCCTAGGGAACACCAGCGTTGATGGTGAAATTATTCAAGACTTGCAGGAAACGTTCTTTCAGGAAGATGAAGATCCATACACAAAAGTGATTCTCCGACTAGCCATAGCATCAAAGTATATCCAGAAAACCATCATGCCACACACGGTCAAAGGCCTTAAAAATATCAAGCGCAACTGCTCTTACTTTCTATGTTCCTCGATTGCGTTATTCCAAATATAGGTGGCATATGGTAGAAGCTCGCCTGTTGATCTTTGTTTCCGAAAGCCATATTGATGATCGCTCAAGATGTTAAGGCCTTCCAAATATTCAAGGATATGGTTGTTTACGGCTTTCTCTATGATTTTTGATATCACTGATAGCATAGATAATCAAACTTCATTATAAAAACGGTTCGTACCCTGATATTACGGTTAAATTGGACGATTGCCAAAATACGAATTAACTTATTAACCGGAAATATGTTATGTGAAGGCAATGACATTTCCTCTTACGAAGAGGTCATCTGTGAACCGACATAAGACTCAAACCACGGCAACGGTCTGTTACAAAGTCAAGCTCTATATTTCACTGTATGACTATATCCCCCACATTCACTTTAAGGCAACTAGATGAAACCAAAGCATTTGGGCTCTGATTTCATACTAATGCAACACATAGCCATGTTTCGACTCGCAAAGATGTCATAAGTTGTTCTGAGCTGACACACAAATGCATTGCTGAACTCAAGTGTTCTTGAAGAACAAACCGGAGTTAGTACGGGGGATGACATTTCCACTTCTTAAGGCACCATTCAAGTTACCGACAAAAGAGTCAATCCACGATTATCAAAGATGAAACAGGCTCCCAGAGGCCTTCCCTACAAGGCCTTGCTTTTCCAGCGACTGCCAAATGAAACACGTCTTCTGCCTTTCACTGCAAGGCAACTAGATGAAACCAGATCCCAAAAACAAAGCATCTGTGATCCAACACCGCACAGAGCTGTTTCAGTGGCCCAAGGTCTTATCAGTAGTAATAGGGTGAACCACGAATGCATTCGTAAGTTGAGTCTTTTGTCGGTCCCATTGATGGCGTATTCGTAAGGAGTTAAGTAATTCGCCAATATTTACCCATGTTTCTTTTTTGAGGACTGTTGAATCCAGCAATGCATTTCTACAGGCTAGCAACACTGTTGATACCTTGTTAGGTTGAAACATTACTGTCTGTTGTCATTTAATCACGATTTTGTTTTGTTCTTGGGCTCTGGTTTCAACTAGTTACTCTGCAATGAAAGCTGCACGCGAAATACGAAAGACAAAACTCGTTCTATGGTCGATGACGGAACTATACTTCACAGCAGCTAGATTGAGTCATCTGTCGCTCTTATTTTCTTTACTTACTCAGGTTCTTTGCTCTTTGAGGACAGTCGAGTTCAGAAATGCATTCATATAGCTCTACTAAGTCCTATGACGAATTGAAACGGCACTGTCCAGTGTTGGATCAAGAATGCTTTATTTTCGGGCTCTGATTTCATCCAAAAATATGTTACTGAACTGGTATTGTTGATTGTGAAATTGAACTAGGTAAGATGTGGAGAAAGTGCATGAAAAAAAGGTTCTCACCAATAGAAATTACGAAGAAAGAATTTTATTGGCAGTAAGAATATTTTTATCAAATATTGCCTTCAGATCTCTAGCATTCCATAAATAACGAACCACAATTTTGTGAATGTGTCAACATGATATTAAACAGATGTAAAAGATGTGAAAGAAATCTAAAAAATATAAGAATACATGTAAAATTTACTTTAAGTTTGTCTATAATAAGATTATTCGATAATACAAAAAAATAAATTTCTCTTTTACAGCCACTGTTTCGGTTTCATCGAAGGTATCAACAAACAACATAATCAACGGAGAGTCCGAAATTCCATTACAAATGAAGCACCCAGTCATGCAAAGAGGTACTCGCAAATTTCGGAGAAGTAAGGACTCAGACGGCATTTTGCCCACAATGTCAAAAATCAAGAAAGTATTAGAAAAAGATATCATCACCAGTCCCGAACATACAGAAGTTTTCAATATAAGAGTTAAAAGAGATGGTGCGGATTACGGAACTGAAAATAAAGTGGGAGAAATCGCAGATGTTCCTCTTGGCAGAGAGAAGACTAAACCACCATGGGATGTTCTTGATGTGATGTCGCATGTTAAATTTTCGTTTTTCGGCAATTTATTCGAGGATGGTGAGATTTTTCATACTTTTTTTCTGGTCTTTCATCATCGAAATTCTGAACATTTCGAAATCGATGGCAAATCCACTTTAAAAATTAACTCTTCCATAATTGTTGAACTCTATCGATGGTATTTTGAATGAAAATTATTTTGTCGTTAATCTAGCCTGCCTTTGTTTTTTATTTCCTTTTTCAGTGGTATGTAACCAACATATCAGTTCGAGTAATAGGGAAATGAATAATAATTATAGATATTTCTAAAGCCTTTGACCGTGTATGGCGTGAGGGTTTGCTGGCCAAACTTCGATGCTACGGCTTATCGGATCATTTGTGTGTTGCTCTTTCCCTGAAAGAGCGTTTCCTGCAAGTGGCCGTCGATGGATATCTCTCGAATACTTCCACCATCAACGTTGGTGTTCCCCAAGGATCCAACCTCGAACCCTCTTTTCATTGTATATTAACGACTTATTGGAAAAAACCAATAATCTAATATACTGATTTGTTGACAACAGCATCACATTTGGATTCCAGGACAACGACTGCGGATTTTTCTTGCCCTTTTTGGGAAATAGGCTGAAAGCGAGTATTTCCAACGCTCTGTTTGCGCAGTTTAGGTGCAATAAATCTGAGTTTGGACGCCCGAAACAAAAATATTGTCCAAACCATGGACTGCAAAGGGAGAACCGTCTCCATAAAAAGCAAAAAGTGTTTTTTCGGCTGGGAAAGTGATGGCGACTGTTTTTTGGGAGTTATTTTAATCGATTATCTTCAAAAAGGAAAAACCATCAAAGGAGTATACTACGCATTATTATTTGAGAAGCTGAAAGCAGAACATGCGGAAAAAGACCAGATTTGCAAAAAAGCCTGTTTCACCAAGTCTCACACCTCAGCGGTTGTCACGGCAAAAATCGACGAATTACGGTGTGGCAATCACCTTCTTGAACAATTATTTTGCAGAGACAAACGCCGAGTATTATTTCAATGGGTTACAGAGATGATAGCATCGCTCGGAGAAGTACAGAGTTGAAAGAAGACTATGTTGGAAAATGAAAAAAAAATTAAAAAATGTTCTGTATCTTCGATAGGTGGGAAACTTTTCAGACCACCCTCGTAATGCTAAAAACAAACATCTGTTTCTTTTCTTACATTCTGAAAGTATCAGTTGTTAGTAGCCTTCAACACCAGGTAATTTCTTTCCATAGATGTCTGTATATTGTAGACTTCAAATTTCAGCCATCCTCGTGGAAAAACCTCCGTGAAGTCAAATCGAGGGATCTAAGTGGCCATTCTGTAGAATCTCTCTTTCGAATTCAAGTACCAGGAAAGTTATTATTATGAAAGTATTGCACTGGAACCACGCAATGATGAGGAGTCCCATCTTATTGAAAAACTACTCCACATCGCGATTGATATTATAACTGTATGGTATTGTTAATGTTTGGCATAACTCAATTATTCATCAAACTGGAATATTATTCACCATTCTGGTTCGGCTTCAAAAAATAGTCCTTCAATATGACTACCCAATTGGAGTGAATTTGGCGTGTCTTATCTGGATTTGAATCCCTCCAGTATCGAACATTTAGACGATTTAGATTAGTCTTTCTCAACGTGGGTGATAACGCCCCCTTGTGGGCGTTGGAGGCTTATAGGGGGCAGTAAAGGACACAGAGAAGATTGGGGGGCATTGAAGCGGTTTAGGGGGTTGATGGCTAATTTAAAAATGTTTTTTTTTGCTTTCAACTCCTTTTTAAAGCGTTTGCTTTATCGCACCTTTAAGCTTAACGCGCGTTTTCTCGTGTAACACCATTTAGAAGATTAGATAGTAACTATTTCCTGTCCGATAGTTGTGAAACTGTACAATAGATGGCGGTAAGCTTCAATGGGAAGCGAGAAGTTTCTAGTCTCCATTTTCGAAAGTACTAGGCCCACCCGCTGCCTCATATAAACAACAAGTAAAACAACAACAAACAAGCGAATTCAGTTAGCGACTAGCTAAGTAAAGTGCTGTATGTGCGGTGGTGAATACTGTGAGTGGTGTCATTAGCAAGTTTTCAATAATCGATTCTTTGCTTCTGCATTTTTGAAGACAAAATTATGTCGTTAGCAAAAAATAAGAAACAACAGTATAGCGCGGATAATATAAAATAAGGATTTATTGAAAATCGCACAAATCCATCTTCGCCTATGTGCCTTATTTATCAAAAAACATTTTCGAATAGAGCGATGAAACTCTCAAGGCTACAAGATCATGTAAATAAAATGCATTCAGATAAAAAAGATAAAAGTGTGACTCATTTTTAAGAACTGGAAAAGAAACACTCAGCTCAGCCAACTGTGTAAAAACTTTTTTAAGCGGCTTCTAAGCAAGACGACGACGAACTCCGAGCTTCCTACAATATCTCCTTGCTAATTGCTCAAACAGGTAAACCTCACACTACGGGAGAGAATTTAACTTTACTGGTAATGAAAGAAGTGATAACTACTGTGCTCCATAAATCAGCGGCAGATATTATCCAAAAAATTCCTTTGAGTAATAGTTACGTGCAAAGACGAATTGATGAGATGGCTGAAAACATTGAAGAGTCATTGTGCAACCATCTGAAGACTTCTAAATTCTCAATTCAGTTAGATGAGTCCAGTTTACCAACCAATGAAGCATTGTTGTTGTCATACGTGAGATTTATTAAAAATGAGAAAATATATCAAGAACTACTATTGAAAAATGTTGTGATGAGAAGGAAATTCCACTGAAGTATATTATATCAGCTGCTACGGATGGCGCTCCGGCTATGACAGGACGTCAGAAAGGTTTCATAGCGTACCAAAAAAATAAAATACCAGATGTGGTTGCTGTACATTGGATCATTCATAGGCAACATTTGGTTGCGAAAAACTTGAGGGACCGCCCCTCGCAATCACTGCAATATATCATCAAAGCAGTCAATAAAATCCGAAACAGCTCTTCAAATGACAGATTTTTTAATCAGCTTTGTGGTGCTAATGATGAAGATTTCAACCGATTGCTATTTCACACAGCAGTGCGTTGGTAATCAAGAAGTAACTGTCTGACTCCATTTTACAATCTATTTGACTCTGTAATAGAGTTCTTAGAAAACAAAGACAAAGAATCGCACGACAACCTCATCACTTCAAAGAATGATATTGCGTACTTGACAGGCCTGTATAAATTATTTAAAGATGTCAGTCTCCAACTTTAAGGTGACGACTTGAATTTGAATGAAACAAAAAATGTCATTGCTTCTTTTGTAGCCAAATTGCTCTTATACAAGAATAATATCGGCAGATGTGAGTTTCGCAATTTCCCTAATTTGTCAGCAGTATGCTTCAACAACGACTACTTGCTTGTTTACTGCCAACATTTGGAGAACCTCCACAGTGATTTCGCAGAACGATTCCAGGACATTTTAAAAATGGAGAAACCGGACTGGGTGTTGGATCTTTTTCAAATGTCAACACAGCAGGTGGAAGAAAAAGTCATAGAACGAGGAAATAAAAATAAAATCAAAAAATGGATACCAAGAAATTTGGCTACAAAAGTCAATACCCTGGATTGTGGTCAATCGTTCAACAATTTTTGAGAGCATTCCCATCATCGTATTCGGGTAAACGTGGATTTAGTACTGTGGCAACGTTGCTAACTAAAAAGAGAAATCGGTAGCAGATTACGGAACGCGGTGACTTACTGTTTTTGACTAAATGCGAGCCTGATATTAACGAACTTGTTGAAAATAATCAAATTCATCCTTCACATTAGTTTAGTTTTAAAATTCAAATGGAAATATTTGTTTTAATAACATGAATAAAAATCCTCCTAATATTACAAAATGGTGTTTTATATTACCCTCATTAGAAAGTTTCATTTTCACATGACACACATAATTTAATTATTAAAATAATTACTGCGATTGTGATTCTTAAGATGTAGGTAGTAAAGCAAAAAAATTTGGGGGTGCTAGAAAATAATTAATTCTCGAAATGGGCGGTAGACAAAATGAGTTTGAGAACCTCTGCTGTAGAAATATCATAACGAAGTGTTTTCCAAAACTCTGTTAGTATCTAATCTAACGATTTCCATCCAATGTTTTTTGTACTTCCACGCTTTGGTTAAAAACCAATTTAGCTCATAGCTGTCTAGTTTTTTCTGACAATTTACGAGGATAAATTCTGATGAAAAGTCTCTAAAAGCCGGAGGCAGCAAATCAGCCGCCTCATACCTCGAACCGGTTTGAATTTCACGGTGGGATCCCGGAAGTACCTAGATATTTTTTGCTGGCTTCGATCGGGCTGACTGCAGGTCGTTCGTTTTGTTTTCATCCTTCAAAATTTCTTTAGAAAGTACGAGAGATCAATGACTGCCGCTCGGAGGTCGAGGAGAAAAGAAAGTGCATGCGTTTGTACGGATTGAATGAAATTGAGGCGATTATGTTTTTTCTCGAGGCGAGGTACATACAGGGCGTGTCGCCAAGAACTTGATCCATATCTCCGCCGTCCAATTACAGAATACGATTTCTCTGAGAAGGTCAAGGAACTGCAATTCGAATGGTGGTGTGGTACAAGTTTTTTTTTAAGTTGAGATTAATGACACCATCGCGTGATTTAATAGTTTCAAGTTCTACTGAAGAAGTTGTACCCGGCTAAATTTTTACCGGACCTTCATTTCATTATGAAAGATTACTCCTAATTGTTCAGTCATTTTGGGTCGATTCAGACCTGTGTTTCGGAAAGTTGAGATACCCAGCTGTAAATTTGTATAAACTTTGTATTTTGGCATCATTAACGTATTCTCAAAATTCACATACGATTCGACGGCCGCAACTTCGGTTTAAGAACAACAAAGTAGCACTCTCCGCTGCCGAGTTGAACTTCGCCCTTTATTTTCTCAAATATATTTTGAAGGATTATTTTTATTTAAATGTATTAAAAGAGGAAATAATAAAGTCCTTATTAATTCGTCGTTATACATTCGAGAATGCGCGCCAGCATTATCAACCAATGACTACTACCCACGCCGTGGGGTAAGTGATCGTTGGGTCCGAGAAGCATGTGCCCTGAGCAAACGCAGGGAGCTGTTGAAAGCTTCCAACTGCGCTAGGGCTGGAGTGTCTAAGTTGAGTGGCTGCGGGTGTTCCTAGATATCCTTCCAGAAGGATTCCACCTGATCAGCGGTCGGCGGATTATCCACAACACGTGGAGGCTCTAAGGTTTTCCGCGATACTTCTCGCTCGCCTCACTAATGACTTCTTAGCAGCCACTAGCATTCGTATCCTATCAAGGCAGTGTTGTTTGGTGGCAGCAGCACGCCTTGGCTCAAAGTGTGATGGATACGAGACGCGTGTTGTCTCGCCGACGTGATCTTAGTCTCCATCTTGTGTACACGTCGTTCAATCTTCCGAACCGCAAGGCCGTTTTCATTGCCAAGGTTGTAATTAGTAGGCAAATCATCGTTATAGGCCCCACCACCTTGCCTCTGACCCCTCCGAGCGGGTCGATTGTAGGGGCCCCTTCCTTGATCACTGGGAACCAAGTGTTGGGTCCATCGGGTGGTTAGCCCTGTGGACCCACCCCCGGCACCGGAGGGAGAATAGAGTTCTCCTTCCCGGGTGCGCCTGGGCCAAAGGCCATAGGTGTTGGTGACCATCCCGTCGTTATTATTATTATTATTATTATTGAAAGTCAAAAAAGACCATTTTTTGTCAATATCTCGTTTCCAATGGGTTTTACGCTAATTGTATTTATTATTAATATTGTAGAGAATTGAATTATCTACAACTTTTGTTTCAAACATTTTTTCATAAGTTGAGATACCAGCTGATTCTGTTTGAACCACGCTGATATTTTTTCCATTCACCACTTAATCCTTAGACTTAGTGATCTGGAGTAGACTCCACATCCTGTATATGATAGTAGTTTTTTTTGACTTTCGCAGATCTAAGGCTATGTTGTAGTTTCCTTGTGGGTTTGAACACTGTTTTCATTTTATGCTTCCCTAAGATTTTTTCGATTCTGCCTGTAAACCTAGGGATGTACTGTAAAAATGCACGTGCTTTGAGTTTCCTTCCTGAAGAAGCTATAGACTCATGTTGGCGAAACATTAGGATGCAGTTCAAAACTACGACGGTCTTCAAACCCAAATGAAGATATAGTAACACTGAAAATCTCGGCAGCGAAAGCCTTATCCAATTTAGATAGGACTTTTTTGGTAAATTTCTTCCACACAATCGGATATTAAAACTATTTTTGATATCTTGATTTGGAGGCTTGAAACTTTCTTTACAATAACTCATTGTGATCCTTTATTCGCCAAGAATTTTTCACTATTATCCTTGAATGCTTAACAAACCATGATATTCGCATCACTCATGTTATTTTACTGCTCTTTTTTATCAGCTTTAATCTACTTCCAAATCCGGCTGAATCCACCGAAATTCCTATCATTTGTGAATCGATAATGATTTAAATCGATTAGTGGCAACCAAACTCT
>WOGO01007547.1:0-11098 GCA_015342085.1 Leptinotarsa defecta
TCTTTTGAAAAGTCAGCGATAAGCTGGGAACGGTATGCTAAAAACAAATTAAAGATGGCCGAAATACTTAACGAATCACGAAGCGACCAAAAGACCTAAGTGATAGAATTGAATTTTCTGATTGGATGTATGGGGCCGAAACTTTCCCATTCAATTTTAAGAAGGGAAATATCCGCTGACAGGAAAAATTGGGTCGCGGGAAATGGAACGCGGTAGAGTGGGTTTTGCTGGGAAGTCGAGAGGTGTCCGTCGGTGGTTTTGGGTCGTCAAAAAAAAGGTCGATTTGAGTGCAAAGAATTAGAGGGTTTTAATTTTGGGAAGTCGAGAGGTGTCCGTCGCTGGTTTTGGGCCGTTGAAAGGTCGAGTTGAGAAAAATTAATTAGAGGAGAATTTTTTTGTGGGGAGATAAAGTCGGAAAACTAATAAACTATTCGAAAAAAAGGGGCAAACGAGAGGTCAGTCGCGAGTTATTCGACTAGAGTGATATTCGAGGTACTTTTGGGAGTTTGGGGAAAACCCGGTTTTTCTTTCCTTTTTGGTTGCCAGTTCAACCGAGTGAACTTCTGATTTGGTGTTTTGTTTTAAATTCAGTAAAACATAAAAGGATTAGTCGCTATCTACAGTTGAACGGAGAAAGAGAGCTATTGGTAAGAACGTTTTAGGGTTTTTTCGTCTGGAACCATATGCTTTTATTGAAATACTGTGGGTGAACATTTATTTAAATAGCTTGTCTCATATAGAGTTGCCGAATAAAGGGCATGTTTATGAATATTCAATCGAATGCCGGTTGAGCATTCTCTTATGGTTTGACTAGGTTGATGTGTTTTGATAGTTTGTTTTTTTTTGGTATTTTGTCGTTTACATCATATTTGCAAATTTTGCATTTCTTATATTTTTTTATTATACTTATTAACTTTGAATACGGTGTATTATTGCCGGTAATTATACTGTTAGGAGCAACAGGGGAGAAAGGGGAACGTAGAGTATATTCATATCTCACATAAATAAGGGAACTCTCTAGGAAAAGTTCATATAAGAGGTATCAATCCCTTCAAAGCGCTTGCAAGGATTTGAGTGAAAAAGTTTTCTATTCTAAAACAGTGCCTATTTGATTAGGAGAAGCTAAGCCAAACCTTTGGAGGGTGATTACTTCTGCAGGCAACATCTAAGATAGTTCTCTAGTGAGTATCATTCTCAATTTCTAAATTTCAAATAGTGACAGCGGCTGCTCTAATTTTAAGTTTTGGCGATTGTTTTCCCTATCAAAACTGATAAATATGAAGATCGAGGTATTTTTTGTTTTCCTCTATATAAACCTAGCATTGCTACAATGGCGGATTTGTTTGGGAAATAAATATTCCTATCAGAAAGTATCTTCCGCTTTAAATACAGAGTTCAAACCCATCATACGAGTTACAATATTGAGCTGACGACTGGCTCATCAGCTTTTTTGTTGCCTGTAATGCCTGAGTGTTCTAGCACCGAGTGTAACGATTAGTATATAGAAAAAAGTATGTATTATCTCCAATACTTCATTTTCATACAAAGTTAATAAGTTTCATATGTTGGTCCTATAAGTATGCCACGAACAATATCGCCGGGACTTACGAAATCAAAAACAAACACATCTAATTGGCATCTAAAATATTTGAAATATCATCCTCCGAAGGAGTTTAATAATATTTGGAAGTATGTTATTCAAAAATAGTATTATTTCGTATAGTCCTCAATTTTTATTATTGAGTTTTTGGCATTTTCAACTGCATTGGTTCATTTTATCAAGGTATCTTGCCCTCTATAGATTACGAGGAAAAACTATCTCTATGAAATTTTCTAATGGGAGTAAAGGGAAGAGTATTACGGGTTGATTCTTTGGAGTTCATTATTGCCTAAATTCATATTTTTGAATAGTTTACTCAAACTGAGTATATTTTAGGAGAGACTAGTTTTTTGAAAAAAAGGATTGGCTCCCGTGTCCTCTACCTTTATTGAAATTTCAGATTCGCATTTCTTTACAAATTCAAAACCCTTTTTAACCTGTTTAGCACGAACGATATCTGATGAAGATGGAATTTTTTTGCAAACAAAATTTCGACGGACGAGTTATTGTCTGGTTGAATTATTTTTTCCACTTCAGTACCTAGAAGGGATTTCCAAGTTTTCAGCCAAATATGGTTTCCTTCCGATATTGTGTTGGAAGCTGGAAAATCCGGATTTATATAAGGCAAGTAGTCAGTATACTCATCCATTTTTTTTAAATTGTAGCGTCTACACTGATAGCGAGTTTTGTTGTATAACGATGAATAAGCAAATAAAATAAAAACCGACCGGCGGACAGTTAATAGCCAACAACCGACGGTGTAGTACTGAGATAGTGTGTTTTATTTCACCACCCTGAATTATCAATAGAAACAAAAGCAGGCTGAACAGTGACTTTACAGTGGTCGAAATCAAAGGACTGAAGTCCAAAATCAAGGGACGTAGGTCCAAAACCAAAGGACGTATGTCCAAAATCAATGGGCTTAGGTCCAAAATCAAGGGACTGAGGTCCAAAATCAAGGGACTGAGGTCCAAAATCAAGGGATGTAGGTCCAAAATCAAGGGGCTTAGATCCAAAATCAAGGGAAGTAGGTCTACAAATAAATAATGTCTGAAAAAAAAACGGTAAAATGACTTGGAAATTAATTAGATTAGATTGGGATCAATCAGATAATGAACCAGAAAAATCACTCCATACCCTGGAAAAAATATATTAAAAATATACTTTCAGGAAAAGAGAAAGTTAAAAAAGGAAAAACCCAAGATGAACATGGGAAATTTTTTCACATTGAATAATTTTGATTGTGAGGATGATGCTTCCTCAGTAGCACACTGTTGGGAGAAATGGAAAAGGGCCTTGAATATATATCTGGAGGTAGCAAATATTGAAAATCCAACAAAAAAGCGAGCAGTTCTTCTGCTCGCTTTTTTGGGATTTGGCCTGCAAGAAATATATTATAAAATACCAGGTGCACATGTGGATGATACAAATGTAGACGTATTTAGAATATCCATAACAAAACTGAATGAATATCTCGCCCCAAAATAAAGTAAGGTTTTCGAGAGACATATATTTAGACTCATGAAGCAGGAGACCGGTGAGAAATTTGAAAAATTTCTCGTAAGATTGAGACGCCAGGCAGAAAAATGCAATTTGTCAATCCAGAGGAAAATCTCATTGACCAAATTGTAGAAAAGGGGAGCAGTATCGAAATAAGGAAAAACATTTTGACTGTCGGTGACGCTATAACTTTGGAACAAATAGTAAACGAAGCCAATTCCTTGGAGGCTGTCAAGAGACAACTTGAAGATTTCAGTAACGTTCCAGGAATGCCTTCTTCTTAACAGAATGTGAATTTTGTGCAAAAAAGAAACTCGCCAAGCTCTCAGACCAGAGAAAATACCCGCGAATGCACACGATATAGCAGACTAGGGCACACCTCAAGCTATTCAAATTGCCCAGCCCTGAGCTCGGAGTGCAACAGGTGTGGCTTCAAAGGGCATTTTAGGTCCCAGTGCAGAACGTCATTGCTGAAACGTGAGAAGACAATGTCACGAAAACATCAAAAGAGTTCAAAGAAAATGAATACTTCAAAGGTTCATTTCATCGAGGAGCGAGTTAATGAAGACCCAGACTAAGTTTTCCATACAGACAATGAAGGAGAGGAGATCATCAAATGTCAGATCGGGGGAATCGATATAGATCTCCTCATAGATTCCGGTAGTAAAAATAACCTATTAACTTCAGAAACATGGCAAAAGTTGAAAGAAAAGAAAATAAAAGAATTCAACCAGATCAAGAGACCCAATAAAATTTTCCTAGCCTACACAAGTAAGAAACCCCTGAATGTCGTCGGATCTTTTGAAGCAACGATTACAATAGCAAATAACTCAACCATGGCTATTTTTTAAGTAATGGAAGGGGGAAACAGAAATCTGTTGGGAAAATAAACTGCTATGTCTTTGAGAGTACTGAAAATTGGTATCAATTCGATAAATGTCAAATCAACTCCATTCCCGAAGTTCAAAGATATTTCAATAGATGAATCTGTAAAACCAGTATGCCAACCTTATAAAAGAGTCCTTATTCCTCTGGAGGAGAAAATAAGTGAGAAACTAGAAGAACTACTAAGAGAAGGTATTATTGAGGAAGTAATTGGACCATCTTGATGGGTGTCACCCGGTACTATGGGTATTGGAAGAAAATAGTGAGGTAAGAATATGTGTTGATATGCGGAGAGCTAATTCTGCCATAATACGTGAAAATCATCCCCTTCCCACCATTGACCAATTATTGCCTAAATTTGGGTAGGCAAGGATATTTTCAAGGTTAGACATTAAAAACGCCTTTCATCAGGTCGAAATATTACCGTCTTCACGTTATATTACTACTTTCATTAGTAATAAAGGATTATTGAGATATAAACGACTCATGTTTGGTATATCCTGCGCCTCTGAAATTTTTCAAAAGTTATTAGAACGAGTTCTTTCTAGATGTGAGGGTGTTACTAATTTCATAGATGATATTTTAGTTTTCGGATCCAGTATGAAAGAGTATGATGATAGGCTCAGCAGAGTTTTAAAAACATTAAAAACTCACAATATCTTACTAAATGAAAACAAATGCATGTACAAACACTCAAGCGTTGAATTTTTGGGGCATAGGCTACCACCAAATGGTATTTAACCATTACCTAGTTACCTCGGAGTTATACAAACATTTCGCACTCCTAAGAGTATCGAAGAAATAGAGTTTCCTAGGCCTACTTAACTATATCGGAAAATGGATACCAAATTTAGCCACTTCAACCGAGCTGTTGAGAAAGCTACTTCGTATGAAATTGGGCAAACAAACAAATATTGAGAAATTTTGGCTAGATGACCAACGAGAGTCTTTCAAGAAACTAAAGAATTATCTTACAAACATTGGAAATCTAGGTTCAGTTGGTCTAGAATGTGTTTTGATCCAATTCAATGAACGCAGACCTCAAGTCATTGCCTTTGGGAATGAAAGTTTAACTGATTGTGACAGAAAGTTCTGTCAAACCGAAAAGGAAGCTTTAGCATTGGTATGGGCAGTGGAACATTTTCACATGTATCTTTATGGTAAAGACGTCTTTGAATTGGTTACGGACCATAAACCGTTAGAAACTATATTCGGACCGAAATCCAGGCCTTGTGCCCGAATAGAAAGATGGGTGCTAAGACTACAATGCAATAATTACAAAGTAATTTATCGTCCTAGCAAATTCTACCTAGCCGATTCCTTGTCTTGATTACCAAAACCCGATCCCGATTCAAAACCGTTCGATGAAAACTTTGTTTATCAAGTCATCAATTATGCCAAACCAAATGCTGTTTTCACGAGTGCCATTAAAAATTACTCTAAATCAGATGAGGAAATAACTAAGGTAAGAGAAAGAATTTTCAGAGATAACTGGGATCCTTCAGTGAATAACTTTAAAAGTTTTTCAAACAGAACTTTGTTTTCTCGAAGAAATTTTACTACGAGGTGATGAAATAGTCATACCAAATCAACTGAAACCAGAAATTTTAAAAGCAGCCCATGAAAGTCATCCAGGAATAGTTGTGATGAAACATCGATTACGAACTAAAGTATGGTGGCCAAAAAAAGATTTTGATGATGAAAAAATGGTGAAAGCTTGTAAGGGATGTACACTGATTTCTGGCCCAAATCCACCAAACCCCATGAAACGTCGCGAGTTGCTGACACAACCGTGGGTAGCAGTGGCTGCTGACTTTCTAGGCCCACTTCCGTTGGGAGAATTTTTATTCCTTATGGTTGATTACTATAGCCGGTATAAAGAAGTGAAAATAATGAGAGAGATTTCAGCAAAAAATATGATATCGGTGATACAGGAAATAATTTCAAAACTTCTGGAAGGAATGTGGCATTAAACTTCAACATACGATTCCATATACGATTCCAACAAAACGGTGAAGTAGAGAGGCAAAACTGAGATCTTCTAAAGATAATAAAAATAGACAATTAAGTCACGCATTCAGAAATAATTGAAAAAATGATTTGTTACAATATTTGATGATGTATAACAGCACACCGTACGCAACAACAGGAAAAACGCCATCGGAACTATTTTTCGGGAGGCAATTTAGAGACAAAATCCCTAGTCTGAAAGATCTCGAGGAAAACACTTTAAATGGTGAAGTTAGAGATAGAGATAAACTTCTAAAAGAAAAAGGAAGGGAATATGGGGACAGGAAAAGAAAGGCACGGGAAACAGCTTCAGAACCAGGAGACAAAGTGTATTTAAAAAACTTAGGTAAAAATAATAAAGTTTGTCCCAATTTCAATCCTAGCCAACATACAGTCTTAGGCAAGGACGGGGGTGATGATCATGTACAAAATGATGAAACTGGTCAAAATTTACGTAGAAACGTTATCCATTTGAAGAAAGTGGAGGGTGAATAGGCAATCAGTAAACCCCCTCTGATAGATTCCAGCCTAGATGATGAATCAAATTGAAAAAATTTAAGAAAACTAATATTTACATTGATTACATCAAAACATTATTCTTTCTTTAGATGATCATCAAGAAGATGTAGAAGGATGATCGTTGGAACTAAAGGGAATTTTAGTCACAAATTAAGCCAGGAAACATCTCTCAAGCCTATATTAATATTTTGCATACCATTGTTAACTATTGATTATGATAAGTCATAATTAGAATAAGATATTACTTATTATGCAGGGAATATAAAATTATTATTTTGGTAAATTTTTATATAATCTTTTGAAAAAAAAAGAAAGTGCCTTTAGCGTCTACACTGATAGAGAGTTTTGTTGTATAACGATGAATAAGCAAATAAAATAAAAACCGACCGGCGGACAGTTGATAGAAAACCGAACGGTGTAATACTGAGGAAGTGTGTTTCATTTTACCAGCCTGAATTATCGATAGACACAAAAGCAGGCTGAAAAGTACCTTTACAAGGATGATCTCCGTCTCTGTTGTGTTAAAAACACCATCCACTATTGAGAGGATGTCGAATCATCCACAAGAAAAATATATCTTCATCAAACCTAAATTCGAGAAATTGGAAACTATTGCTAATTCACTCTCTCGATGAATTCTCGTGGACTTTATCTTCGATAAATAGCATTCGGTTACATCTTCGTATTTTCATTTCATAAGTATTTCCTGATTTTGCAGTACCACACTGCATTCCCTTGCAACCCCACGAGGAGTAACTGAACAGCAATTTCATGAAGAACATCGGAAAGTTCAGGCTGAGTTGATTGAAAAAAAAAGAAAATTGTAGGTGTTGATTTTTTCCCCATAAAACTGTACAAATTATCGTCTTCTTGAAAAGGGTGGTTTGAGCTTTAACGTGACATCACCTATGAGCATGTCTCATCAAATGATTTGAAAGGTATTTCGGTTATTGAACTGAGCTCAACAAAATAAAGGAGTTTACTGTAGTTTTTTTAAATAGAGGACAATAGAAATTTAGATAATTCTGACGATAGTTGGTTTCTCCGAGAAATGGACAGTTTTTCGGTTTTTGTCTGAACAACAAAAATAGGTGGCGTTTCCCTTTCTCTCAAAATAATTTTTGTTGAGTTTAAACCATCCCCAATTCCAGTTATTCCAATTATTGTAACATTTTTTATCAATGACAAAAACATCACATAATGCGAATTTTTAAAAAGCAAGTCTACTGCTGTCGATAGTTAATTCACGACAATGAAACATATCCTGCAGAATTTAATATTCATGATTCACCATCCCTTATTATTCAACGAAATAACCTACTATCTCAAGATAAATGTTGATGTATCATTCAACAGTTTCTATTACCTTTGTGGTCGTTGGGATTCCGCATCGCTTTCGGAAGAGGTGTGAATGTATTAGTTGAAGAATTGTTCAACAGAGTTTCTCTCGAATTGGATTCTTTTGGCCTTATTATATTCATGAATTTTCCACACCGTTTAGCTTCGGTCCTTTCGGATTCTCGAACTTTATTGGAGTCGAGAAACTTGAGCTTCGGTAGATGGTAAAGAACATAATATCTGAAAATATCAAATGGGATTCAGTAAGACCACAATAAAAAGTAATGATGATAATAAAATAAAAACGTTCATTCACTAAATGAAAATCAAGAGTATACAATGTTGGATTGGTTGAAAATATGGTGAAGGACATATATGCGAACTGAAAAAAGTAATGGGAAGAAAATATTTCGAAATAAAAGTCATAAAATTCATCTTTCCCTGAGTTCTACATGTACAGGGCGACAATTTGAAAACTTACAATGGATATATCTGCTAGTGCTGTGTAAAATCGCTGAAAATAACTTCCATAATACAAAGAGGGAAAAAATGTGTAATAGCTAACTTACCTCCTAGTCTCCAGCCACCCCAGCCTCATAGTTTTGAATGGCAACCCCCTACTTGTGGTACATTATCGAAATGAAATTCAATGGTATTGTATAAAGCTACATTCGATGTAGTAGTTTTTGGTTTAATAAATAAAACACTATTTACTCAAATTGAAATTTTATTTCCTTTTATTGATTAAAAAAATTATTTCAACTCTTTACGAGACCATAATAGAATCTATTTTCATACTCTTGGCGTACATTGGCAAATGTCCCTCTGGAAATAGCTCGGCATTCTTGGATTATCCTTTCCTTCGGTTGCTATTTTGAGTCAGTTTAAGTATTGAAAACGACGGATTTCAGGTGACCCCAGAGGAAAAAATTAAGAGGCGATAGGTCCGGGGATCGAGGACACCATTCAATAGAACCTCTTTTTCATATCCATTGATTAGCATAATTATTATTTAATTATGCTAATTATTATCCAACTGAAACTACATATTGGGGAGGTGCCCCATCCTGTTGAAAATGTAGTAAGTAAATTTTCTTCTGAAGATAAATTGCCGTGTATGTCTTTCTGATTCTCTAATTCATGAACTCTTCTAGGTTCGATAGATCTTTCTAGCATGTGAGCATATACTTCTCTGGAATATTGCATTTCCCGCATTGCCCAATATATCGGCCCAAATATTAACTTTTTCGGGGTATTGCGTATACCCTTCTATAAATAGTCGTGGACTCTTGTCACTCCAATAACGCCAGTTTTGTCACTGAAGCAAATATTTTTGATGAGCCGATGTTCTGCGATAATTCTAGCTGTCACGATTTCACGAAATCCAATTTTTTTGTCGTGGTCATCGACACTAAGTTATTGAATGATTTGCATTTTATATGGATGAAATTTATGTAATTTGATAATCCGGGTTAATCCGATTGCTGTAGTTGCCTGACGAGTCGAGAAATATGATTCATTGCAAACTGTTCGATTACTTCAATTTGCATTGCTTCGAACAGTAATCTTGGTTGATTCCTTTTTTATTTGTGACAGTAACGGTTTTTTGAAATTTTGCTTCTAGTTGGCGAATTTACACGTGACTCACATTTCTTTCCGGGTACCTCTGGTTAAATACTTTAGTTGTTTCGTTTCCCGTCGTGAAGTGAAAAAAGCAATGCAAAAATACCTATCAAAAACGAATATTTCAAACACCCTTTTTATGTTACTTTTACTTATCAACTCAAATTTTGTCAGTTACGAATGAACAAAAATAGTACAGACGTAAAATGTTTAAGAGTCTTAATATTAATGCTACGGTGGTAATAAGAATGTTTTTGAACATTCCTCGAATTAATAATAGAGAATAAATAGTGTTTTATTTAATGAACCAAAACTCACTACGTCGAATGTAGTTTGGTAAGGCACCATTGAAGAATATTTCTTAAGAGCTTTTAGGTAAGGTATTGATAAGGGTCGCAATTTAAGAATATAAAGTTGAGGTGGCTGGAGATGAGGGGGTGAGTGAAAACAAGTTAGCTTTTACATAATTTTGTTTTCCATTCCCTATTGTGGAAGTTATGATCAGCGATTTCTTATACTTCATTTGGTTGCTCAGATATAGTCACTGTGAGATTTCGAATTGTCACCTTGTAATTATGTTTCCATCGTGGTACTACCCAGGACCGTAGATAATCTCCTGTAGGCGTTTGACAGATTTACTTCGATTTCTGGGTAAAAAATAATGTGTGAGGTATAATGACGAGGATGGATGGATGTATAGGGAGATACCAAGAGTGGCCACAATTTGAATATTATACCACCCATAATGAAAGAATGTTGAAAGTTGAGATAAAATATGAAAAGGAAAAAACTTCAAATCGAGTTATTTCAGTACGCAAGTATTGATAAGAAGACTGAAAAAGAGTAAGAGTGGAAACACACCGGTGAAAACCGTTATAAAGGTGAAAACACAAAGGAAGAAATCTTCATGAAGGGACCGCCTGAGAAAAGAACTGGTGAAGTACTTGAACAAGTGAAGATCCGCTCAGAAAAAATACAAAACTACTCTCTGGAGAATGCCTATTCACAGAATATCTGAACAAAATAAAGAATTGTATAAAAATTTCATGCATTTTGAAACGAACATAAAGAGATTTATTATGCAAATGTTAGGCACTGGATCTCAAAAAGCGAGCAAATGATGGGCCATCAAATTTAGACCCCGATTAATGAGATAAACATCAAAAAAAAAGTAATAGAGAAGTCAGGAAAATAGTTATTTATTATACAAGGGAAAAAAGTATTAGCTTTTAGCTTGAGGTTATGTTGTCTTCCGACGCGAAGTGGAGGGAGACAAAAAACCGAGACCTAAAATCTAATATTTTTCCCGTGTATAATACACAATTTTTTCTGTGACGGGAAAGACGACGATTTAATATTGAAAAAAACATATTATTATAATAATATGTTAAAGTCAGAAAATTATCAATGTGAAATTTGAACTTTTAAACGGGTAGGCTGTTGTACTTATAGCATTGCTAGGAAACCAATCAATAGAAAATTAAATATCGGTCAATTTAATTCTAATATTACACAACATTAAAAATAAAAACAACAATAAAAATTAATTGGCGCTCTGGGGCGACTTCATTGATTCCAGTGGCGTATTTGCTTTTTCAGCTGCAGGAAAACCCGGAAAAACAT
>WOGO01007548.1:0-11097 GCA_015342085.1 Leptinotarsa defecta
GGACGATGACTAACATGTATAACATATATCATATATATGTTATACATATATATGTTATAGATTATGACTAGGAATTTTTGAAATTGGTAGAAATGATTTTGCTCAGATGATAAAAATAGTCTAACAAAATGAGGTGGGTGGAATGAATATCTTTATAAAATTACATAAAGTCAGAAATTTAAAAACCGTTACTTTCGTATATTACTAAATGTAGTGAGGTAATAATTTCATGAAGAAATTGATTACCTTTTGTTCAAATAAAGATTCAAAGTCTTACATTCTTCAGAAATTGAAAGAGAAATATATTTCCAAAAAAATGTATCAGTCAATCATAATGAAAATTTTACTGTCATCACAAAAAAAAGGTCCAACGAGAAATAGTCAAAATGAACTGAAAAATTTCTTTTCACATGCTAAACTCATCTTCACTGAATTAGAGAAACGAAGAATCACCAACAGAAACCCCTCTTGCCCTAAACTATATGGCCTAATAAAAAAAATAAAGAAGATAATCCCATAAAAACGATAGTTTGGTATATAAACAGTCCGGTAAGAGAACTAGGCCTAAGAGTGTTTATGGGAGACAATGTGGCCGAAATATCTCAAAATGGTAAACTGAACATGAAAGGTCCTTCAGACTAGGTAAAAATGATTCGACGTTTTCAAACTATTTCTTGAAATGCAACCACAAGTTCATGAATCCAAACGACATGAAAATGTTTCTATATACAAGCAACGGTTGAAAATTCAATTATTTGAAATCCTTGGAATTCATTGCGGATATAACCGGCTAAATGATCTGAACGATCTAGTTTACTCAAAGGTTTTCAAATTACCGTACCCATATTGTCACAGTTAAACAACAATAAATTTGGATAAGTACCTATGTTTTAACCTACAGTCGTGTTTAGATATATAACATTATTAATTATTATCCAGTTGAGGTGTAGTCGCTTGAAAACGTCGGTATAACAGTTAGTTATTGTTAAAAGTGGTAAAAAAATATAGAAAGTTTCATTTTTCTTATATTTTTTGATTATTTCAAAAAAATATGTAACAAATTAATTTTTTTCTTGGTTATTCTGGAAATGGGTCGCATTTTTCAGATTGACATGAATGTGGTTGAAAATGAAAATGAAAAATGTTTGTGAAGAAACGAATTGTGGAGTGAAATAAAAATGAATTATTGATATAAGCTTATGAAGTTTGAGAAACTTCGTGAAGGGCATGTTCAAGGAGACTGGAAAGACAATAATTTCAATAACACAAGGCTCATGATCTTAGTTACCGACGTCGAAGGCACCAAAACAATTTTGAAAGTTTTGAAATCCACGTCTATAGTCTATCATTCACGAGTATATATTGTCACATTTATTATTCTCGATTATAGGACACTATAATCATCAAAATATTTCACCTATTTCATTCATTGTCTTCCTTGATGGCGAATACAAAAATACTTATAGTAGCTGATAATTGTTATTATTCTTGATGATAGACCAAATAATCAACTGAACATTCAACATATTTTATTCATTGTCTTCTTCGATGATCAATACAAAATTATTTATGGTAGGTAATAATTAATCAAATGATCTATTGTTGAGTTTATTTGCCGAGTTCAATAAAATGAAAATGCATACCTGATGACATTTTGGGAGAATGAAAGAAATATTTCATATTTATAATTTCTCTATACAGTTTGGATATGTTGAAGGATTATATAAGCATTATTGAAAAAGTAACTGGATTTTGGGACAAAACATTATATTTTGACGAAGTTTCCAAGTTCAATTTGTGTCTACATGTTTCAAATATCGAGGTATTTTCATATCTCAATAAATGGAAAAGATATGCATGTAGCATCTAAATGTATTATTTTTCTGATACATCACACTATTCTGCCGATAGAAACTGAACAAATTTTCAATATCAATGTGTCAAAGAATAATTCTGAAATGTTATCAGACACTGTCACTTTCAGTCTGAGTATCCAATGGTAATTTCTATTCATGAAATGGATTTAATCACAATAATTAATGAATTTTTACTGACTCGTTATTCAGTTATTCATTCGATTCGAGGATTACAATTCATTGGATATTGTTGGAATCACTAATGTTGTATAATCTTCACCACAGTATTACTCGGAGAAAGTTAAGTTTTGTATTTGTCATTTTCCAATCTTCTTGATTGTCATTAGATTTGATTGAGTTCCTATCCAATGAAATATTGGCAGCTGAAGAAAGGCAGTTTTTCCTTCTTGGAGTTCACCTATAAATGCCAAGAGGTTGATTATTTATAGTGAGTCTCTCAATGAGCAATAATTCGTTGAGCATTTTTGAAACACTTACTTACAAGAATGAAAAATAAAAGGGTGGGGACGATATAATATTCAAATCTGATATTTTTTCGATTTAATTTTACGAATTCATATTCTTTCTGCAAGTTTCAAACAAAAATAACTCCTTTTCATTTTGAATTTTCTTTGCCCATGGTTTTGCGATTATTAACCGTTCAGCTCAACTTCTTCTGAAATATCGCCGAATAATTATATTTATGAATCATATTTATGAAGAGAAAGGTTGGTTGGATAACAGTATAGAATTTTTCTTAAAAATAAATGTTTTTTGCCGACGTTTCGAATTTAATTTAATTCTTCTTCAGTTTTTCTATGTTAATAATATTATTATTATTTCGAAAAAAAAAAATCTGAAACATCGGCAAGAAAACAATTATTGTTATTTTCAAGAAAAAATTGATCTTGTTACTAACCAACCTTTCTTCAGAAAAATTATTGGATCTAGTTATTGGAACTAGTTAACTGTTGATAATATTATTATTCTCTTGAAAATTCTTCTATTGATTGAAACAAATAGTTCAATTTCACCAAACAATTTTTCCTATATTCTGATAGATGAAACTGAAGCAGAAAATCTTTCATTCTTTGATATTATCAGAGAATTCCCTAGTCTGTTTGAAAATATTTCATTCAAATCGTACATTTCTTTCGATTCTATTTGGAGCAATACTTATTCGATATATCTATATTCAATAGTTTTCTGTTTTGAATATTTTTTAAATTTTTTTAAATGTAATTATATATTAACTTAGAAAGTGATACAGATCATGAAATTATAAAACAACAAAACTCAATTGGCGCTCTGGGGCGACTTCATTGATTCCAGTGGCGCATTTGCTTTTTCAGATGCAGGAAAACCCGCTGCAGCACCACATCATCTGGAGATCTTGATCTGCTAATGTCCTCTTTTCCATAAAACAAAACGTAGGGTATCTCCAGAGGCTCCGATAAATTCAGAACATCGCCAGAACACTTCGTGACATGAATATCGTCAAACTTGAACCAGTCCGTTTCGACTTTGACCAATGCGTTATAATGACCAGATTCAACGCTAGAATCACAGTGAACAAAGACCGCCTGGTGAATTTCTATGTTGTCATGAGTGTTCATCTTGAAAGCCTAAAATATGTATGAGACATTTATGCACTGGAGGTGACTTCCACCACCGATTCAACTCTAGTTAATTAATTATTGATGCATATTTCTATATTCAAGTAGACTCGATAATTGACCAGTAGTTTCATATATTTTTATATGCAACGTATGATGATTCAAGTTTGCCCAGTAGATAATCAAAATGAACTTTGAAAATGACATTCAAAATTCTCAAATGAAACGATTTATGTCTTATTATCGTGTATGGACACCTTTAACAAATTTGCCGTGGGCTGACCGTGACTGTGGTAAACGGCAACTGAGCTCATTATTCTTCATATTGAACTAATGGCACCGCTATCTTTTATCTATAAATATACCAGGAGTGTTATATAATCGAGTGAAACTGTTTCTTTGGAAATAAGGCAACTTTGCAATGCCTTTTTATTTCTTACAAGATATGACATGATGGAAGCTATATCCTTTCTGGACCGCTAATAAAAGAAAGTAGTATTTCTTTTCACATTTTATTCCTCCGTTTTTTCATCACTTTCAAAAAACATCGAGTATTTTTTAACTAAACTAACCTAACATAATCTATCCGAATCAATATATGTAACCTGAAAGAAAGCATGGAAAAAAGCATTTACCCTCAACATCTAACTTGACTTTCTAATTCAAAAACGAACCCATCTTAGATGTTCAGGATTAAGAATTATTTCCCACATACTGACATGAGTTCGTTTTTGAATTCGGAAGTCAGGTTAGATGTTGAGTATATATGCGTTTTTCCAAATAAAGCATTCTAAATTACATTAATTTTTACTTCAGATTTCAGGTTACATATATTGATTGGGATTAATTTATTTGAAAAATACTCAATTTCAGTTCATTCATTTTTGATGTGTTTAATGGTAACTACAAACATCTAATTTCAGCTACAATCAACTCCATCTTTTGTAGTTTGAGGACAATTTTTATTTTATGATCTGAAGTCTTGTTATCGTAGTTTTTTTGCTATAATATAAAATAAATTGATATTGTGTTGTTACTACAATAAACTACAATCAATTTAGAACCTATTTCAAAACTTTTTACCGCATTATTACTTCTATTTAGTAGTTTGAATAATATCAATGGTGCTTCCTCAGTAACCGATAAGACTACAAAAAATGAACATTACTACATTCATTAGTATTGTTTGTAGGTAAAGTAGGCTAAAAGAAAGGTAGATTTTTTCAAAGCCGGTTCCAGCATGACGGAGCTAGCAATAACCTCTGTATTGAAAGGTGAAACTGAAACCTCTGTCGTAGAGTAAATCCAAAATAGTTCTGTTTTTTGGGAAAAGTGCTTGTTATGAAAGCACCACTTTCGTAAAGTGACGTTTGATTATTTGGACAAGCCTTCACTATTATCTATTTGAAATAAGCAAAAAACCTAAATTACTAGAGCAGAAAAGTCAAATAAAAACTCTATATAGATAACCATCATGCAAAAATTTTGTATTGTGAACTAGCGAAAAACCTGAACGTTATTATTTGTGGAGTTCATGAAGATTGGCCAATTCCATAAAAATATAAGAATTGATTTTCAAGTAAAGGGAGGTCCAACTCAACGAAAAACAGCAAATTTTCATGGTCCTCGCAAGTAAAATGATAAAACTAACCAAGTACATATAGAAAGTATATTATTTCAAACGAAAACTTTTACTTATTTTGTTATATAATGAAAATTCATCGATTTTCAATGATGTTCTGAATGAATGCAGTGGCCATTTTGGAAAATGAAACATTCAATATAATGCATTTTTCGTTTCATATGTTATGTTCATTCAAGATGAAAGTTTATACTGTTTGAAAAAATTACCATAACTGCAATATTTTTCTTGACGCGTTTCACCAACCAAGTTGGTATCTTCAGGCAAAGAGGAAAGTATTCAAGTCCTACTGATTGAAAAAAGTTATCAATTGATTCTACACAAGTTCCAGCTTTTGTGACCCCCTAAATGGTTAACTGACTGATACTGATTCTGGAACAAGTTGGCAATATCACTATTGAGCAAGCTTTCAACTATACTATGAATATTCTGACAAATTTTAATTTTGTACAACATTTCTACTTGAAAATTGAAACAATTTGACGTTTTTCAATGACAACCCTCTACTAGTTCGAATGTTTCATGGTAACAAGATCAGACTGGCATCTCGATCATTATTTTTGAAAAAGCAAAAAATACAGTTCGAGATTGGTATTTTTTAATGAATTCTCATCTGAAATTCAGTTATTCAGTTCGAATATTTCACCTTGTAGTTGGAAAAATTATGCCTCTCATGAGTTTTCATTTTCTTATCATTGTTGAGTATGTGGACTGATCAACAACACTTGTGTCCCAAAAAATATTCATTGAAAGTTATCAACGATATCCTCTACGAATGGGAAACAAGAAGCAACGATTGCAAATTGGGTCTCAAGATATCCAACTTTGAATATTTCTTTGAATAAAAATCGGAAGTCTTTCATAACAAAACATTTTCTCAAAATCCCATTAAACATTTTTCTTGCATTTCCTTCAATTACATGCTCCAATACCTCGAAGTTTATTACTCTCAGGAACATTATTCAGCACAGTTGAGAGAAGTCAATTACTGCAATTGCTGCACATGGTTTGTGAAATATCATCACAATTAAACACTTGGACTTTTACATGTCATGTTAAATTATTCCCCCAAAATTATGTAACAGCCACACCTTCATATTTTTTATTTCTTATTTGACGAGTTTATTAATCAGACTGTGAAACATGTAACCGGAAATTAGGCCTTTCCTAACGGAGTATAAATGATCGTGTTCCAAGGTAGAATACTTCTTGTTTCGCGAGCCGATGATAATTGATAGATAGCGTCTTATAATGCCACTTTTGTTGAGTCACCAACACTCAGACTTACTTTGACTCAGTGTTCGAGTTCAGTTAGCATTTGTATCAGATGTGTGCTCAAGGCATTCACTAGATTACATCGACAAGATGACAGGGGGAAAAGGGTCTAACGTTGCTCAAATGAATTTATTCTTTTCTTGTTGATATACTTTTCGTTTGAGCTCGCAACATGATTTTATCAGATATTGTACTGTGTATCGGGAATACGCAGACATATGCATAAAACGTCGGCTACTTGGATCAGTAACCATTAAAAAAAGAAACAGTGACGAATGTGTGCAATCGCAATGCAATTTTAGTTCAAGTTCATTCACATCCAATATTAGGTACTAATGAGTTATCAACTATTTCTCGACTTATTATTAAGAGAATTCTAAAAAAACATAAGTTTCATTCCTACAAAATCAAGTTAGGTAAGGAGAGGCCAAAGTCGAAGACGATATCGATCGCCATACACATTTCTGTGATTGGGGTGAATGTTGCTTTGCCGTTGGGTGTTATTTTTCCTTGATTTAACCCATTTCATATACAGAGTGACTCACGGTGGAAGCTAGGTTAGACGTTTATGGTAAATACAACTCAGGATTTTTTTAAAATTTCACGGTTCTATCGATGTAAAACATTTTCATCATTGCGGCGTTGACACTCCTATCAAAAAGTCCTATCAACTTTATTTTATTTGATGAATTTTCTCTGAAATAGATTTCGAAATCAATAAAATATTCTTACAGTCTGAAAGTTACCTATTGAAAAATTATTTCGTCACGATACCGTGTAGAAATCGCTATTTCAAAAATCAACTGTTATATTACATCCATTTCACTTGCCGCGAACAAAGGCATTCTTCACATAACACTCATTTGAGAAATATGTTGTTAACAGAAATCAATGAATACATTGTTGGATATTTACATTAACGGATAATTTTGGAGGTGTCTGCGTTTAAAAAAGGAAGGTTATTCATAGTTTCAATTGGTAGGTAATGTGTTATCAGAATTGAAGAAAATGTCGAGCTCCTGATATCGTTGAGGCGTAGTCAGATCTCAAAATATTCAATAAGCGATACGCTTGATAATTTTTTTGGAGGAATGCTTCTCGTATTCATCAACTGAAAAATTCTCGTGACATAGAATCTTGTTATGTTGGACGTAAAAAATGAATGACAGGTAAAGGCAGAGTATATAAATAGTATATTCATAAAGCTAAGTTGAAAATAACGTTATTGTCTCGAGAAATCAGAGGAGACTGGTCTTGGAAGAGAATTGCTAACTATATTTTGATGCATGAAGCACCTGTATGGAAAAACATCATGTCGATCACAAGGTATGAAGAAACAATGATAAAGAGACAAAAGATAATCTCACATATTCCACAGGATGAAATAACGGCCAAAGAGGTATTATCTATTATTCTACTTGTGCGGTCATGTATTTTTTCGAGTATATCAGAAAAATACTAGTAGTATTGATGTCTATACTGTGATGGAGAGATATATTTATTGACCTCTTTAGATTCAAATAAGATAAGTCACATATATACACATATATTATTACTCAAGAATGAATATTATACTGTTTCGCCGTTTATTTGTGTTTCTCTGGATAAGACAGCTATATATTCGTCAGTAGAATAAACACAATTTGAAATCAATAGATATATCAGATACGTTTTGAACAAGTATTGATTTAACTTTTTGGCATGGGGAGGTAGAATATTATATAAATTGACATCGATAGAGTTTCTACTTGACTTTTTCAGTCTGAATCTACTGGCCCTCAACAAATCAAATCCTCTAGTCTCATGATCGTGGAAATAACAATTTCTGTTTAATGTTGATTCATTTTTATGAATATCTATCAAAAGTTTATAGAGATAAATAGAAGGTACTGTCATTATTTTCATCGAAAGGAAATGAGGTCTACAGGAGTCTAAGAAACCAGCCCCAGATGATATCCTCACGGCCATTTTTTTGTAACATAAATATCCTATTTGCTTCAGTACTATTTTCCCAGAGAATTGTTCCATATGAGATGTGAGAATAGAAAAAAGCGTAGTAGGCTGATAATAGCGCCTGTTGAGAGAGTATATCTTTCAATTTCCGAAGAAGAAATGTGTACTTCGACAGTTTAATGTTAAGTTCTTCAATGTGCTCTAACCAGTTCAAATTATCATCTAGATGTATGCCTAAGAGTTTAATACTGTATCCTTCAACCAAAGAAGTGTTTGATGTAAAAATGATGTGTTGAGTTTTATTTCCGTTTAACATTAGATTATTTCTTTTGAACCATATGTCAGCATTATTCTGAATTTGATTTATATCGCGCTCCAAATTTCCCTCGATTTTTCCGGATAGTGAGATATTACAGTTTACAGGAGACTCATAAAAAACGAACAAAACAACCTAACCTAATACTAACGGGAACAAATTACTTAAATTCATCTTACTATAACAATCAGATTAAAAAACAGATCCGGTCCTGGAAAGAATAGTTATCTCGTCGAGTTGATAACAGGAAAAAATGTGTATTAATAAATGTGATTAGAAATTCGTGAAATTTCGCAGGAAGGAATAAAACCGCGATTTATCGAAGCGCTTACTTCCTGGCAAAATAATTTATCAATTAGGTCACGAAGGAATGAATGGAGGAATTTATTAGAAATTGAATATAAGCTAACAGAATTTTGAATAGGCGCAGTACGTTTCTTTATTATTTTTCTTGGTGTAATACTTCCAATGTATTTGGTGTTTCTTTCAACACGAAAAATGTCAAAGAGTTTTATACGAATGAAAACATTTTGATACTGATCCAGAAAAGTTTCACAAGATTTTTGTAACGGGTCAAAATTTGGTTTGATTATTTCCCTTAGATATAAGCTGAATGCACTTTGTTTTACTTAAATAATAGCGAGTTTGAATCAAACCATTCTCCAATGATTTCGAAGTCATTTATAGCCAATTGTTTCACGCTCAACCAATATTATGCTATACAGTGTGTTTAAAAATGCAGCTAAAAATCAAGGGACTATTCCTTTGACTATTCTGTCCATTGATGATTTTTGGTAGGGCACTTTGTTTCGAAGATACCAGGTGAAAAAGAATTTCGACAATAACAATTTTGGTCATTTTAAAATTAATAACGTAGCCGAAATACAAGTATAGCGTAAAACACTGGACCTACAAGTATCAACAACATTACGATTACTACAAACGGCTGCAGACATTCAATTTGCTTGGCAATCAGAAACGATGCTGGTGTTTTTGAAAGAGTTCAGGAGTCGAAGGGGTAGAAGATTGGATTCCTGTATCCGAGCGGGGCTAGTCATTTTCAACAGTTCTTGTAGATTTGGAAACATTACATGTAATTTTTAGTAATTGATTGTTTTTGTCGAAATTCTTTTTAGCTCCTATAAAAAAATCATCATAATACAAAATATACTTAGAATAGTCCAAGGAACAGTCCCTTAAATTTTTGCCGCATGTTTAATAAACACTCTGTAGATGATTCCGGTGTTATCTGCAAACGTGTGTCTTTCCTCGAGAATTTTATTTGCATAAATAAATGAATATTTTGAACAAAAGCGGACCGATAACGGTTCCTTGTGGGACATCATGTTTGATTCTAAAATCAACTGGAGCAATCATATTGAGTATTTAAAAAGCAAGCTCAGTAAACACATATTTCTATCAATCATCCAGGCGTCGAGGAGAAGAGGGATCGACAAGACAAGCTGTAGGTGGATAGACTACTTGCTTAGGGAAAGATTGGTATTTACAACCATTATGGGCGAAACAGTCCTGGCACGGGTAGCAAGGGGCTGTCCTCAAGGGGGTTCTATCCCCTCTGTTATGGAAGCTTGTAATGGAAGAGCTATTATGTCTCCTGGACCACAATGGGTATTAAGCACTGGGCTATGCAGACGACTTAGTCATCTTAGTTTATGGTAAATACAATAATGTAGTGAAGGGATGCATACAGCAGGCCCTGAATATTATAACAAGATGGACTGAAGAAGAAGGGCTTAGCATAAGCCCATCCAAATCGACCATAGCAGCATTCACCAAGAGGACTAAAACAGAGGGTCCCGGACCTCTAAAACTTCGGGGTGAAGAAATGCAAATGTCGGGGGAGGTTAAATATCTGGGAGTAATTCTAGATTCCAAACTGACCTGAAACCAACACTTGAACAGGATAAAGAGGAAAGCGGAGGTAGCACTGATGCTCGCCAGTTGCATCTATGGAAAAACATGGTGGCTAAAACCAGACATGGTATATTGGCTATACACGATGGTGGTTGAACCCATGATAACATACGCATCTCTGGTCTGGTGGCCGAAGATGAAGCAGGCGACCACCATCAACAAACTAGGCAAGGTGCAAAGACTTGCATGTTTGGGAATGACGGGAGCAATGAGAACTACCCCAACAGTTGCATTGGATACACTCCTGAATCTACCTCCTTTACACTTTGTGATAATGGGGGAGGCCAGGATGGGCCAATTCAGACTGAAAAACTCACCGAACTACAAAAGATCGGACCGAACAGAAATTTCGGAACAAGTGGAGGAGCACATATTGAATATGTGCAAGGACCACATGGCACCGAAGTACACCTTTAACACGCCCAAAATCATAATCCGTGAAGAGTGGAAGACCATTAGTCATCCCAAAAACGTGTTTGGAAAAAACACCTGGTATACAAACAT
>WOGO01007549.1:0-11096 GCA_015342085.1 Leptinotarsa defecta
AGTGGGTCGCAGTTGGCCGCATCATTTTAAGTTAAATTTGAAGCACAAACAAGTGCCGAAGTTAAACTTCATTGAAATTTTTCGAAAAAAAAGTTTCTCATATGGTGCACACTTTAATGGTGACACTGTATATAGAATAGTAAACTGTTAATTGGAACAAGGAATTTATTTTCAAATATATTCATTAGATAATATTAGTATTATTTGCTGAAGTGATGAAATGGTATTCAAGAAACACTTTATTGTGAGATTTTCACTAAACAGTTTTACAAAAACGCAACACGTGTTTCGTTCAATTTTTCTGTTCGGTCCTCCTGTTCTCTAGGCGCATTGACCAACAACACTATCGATGCCACCAAGCAAAATGACGACTGATTCATATCTTCAATTATATACAGAAACTAATTTCTTTCGTATAATTACAAATTTTTTATTGAGGTAAATTATAATTTTTTATGATTCCTCTTCTAACAAGGATCTAAACTGACCTGTAACCCCACATCAACTGAACTGGCAGAAAGTTAGATTATACTTACTTGGATGGTATTTAGCGACCCATTTTTTCAAAGTGAGCGGTACAGACAAAAATTAATTGATGTGAAAAAAATATTGTTAGGATGTTTGTAAATAATTTTCATAAGTATTCGATCGATTTTTTTGTGTTATATATTGACAAATATTACAATCATTTTTTCGCATTTTCCGAAAAATTTGTCCACACTAATGATGATTTTCATTCACGCCATTTGAAAATATGTAAATCAATAAAAAACTGTTCACTTTGAAAAGTCTGTTTTCTGAATATAGGTTATTTAGGCTGATATTTTTTTTAGTATCACATGAAAATAAAATGTTATAGGTACTGAATATTTTGATTACAAGAAACATTATGAAAAATAAATAATTTTTGTAGAAAAAGAAACTCAATAAGAGATCTAGTTTCAGTGAAAAACCATTTTCACCATTGAAATTCATCCTCTTTGATCCCCCATACCATGTACCGGCTTAATTTTTTTCGTAGTGATCCGAAGTGAACACAGTATATATTTTTATGTTGTTAATGATTATTCCCTTCTCAAAAATCATTTGCATCGGTGTATTTACCAAAAGCTACAATGTATCTTGGGTTCATAATGTCGAGTCAAAACCAGTGGCGGATCCAGAAAATAATTTTGGAGGGGAGGCAGTTTACAACCCAAAGTATAATAATAAAAATAATAATAAATGAATTTATTGACAGCAGAAATAACATGTTACAATACAGAGAAAAAATAGAAATTTGTCGATAGATTACAAGATTGAACAGAGTTCATTCTTCCTCTAGCACTTTACAAAATAAAATAAAAAGATGAAAAAGATAAAAAAACGAAAAAAATTTACTTAAATTGAAATTCTAATAGCAGGTACACCATTTTATTCAAATAATGAGGGAAGATGAGGCGGATATCGATATAAACATAAGAATACTTCAAATATTTTAGCTATTGCTACTGCCTGTTCTTTCAGGCAGTACCTGAAACTGAAACTGCTTCTTTTGTTCAGAATGCAACGGGTCTACCTGAAAAAAGACAATAATATGAAAATCCAAGTTGAAAATTTATTCTATTTTTCAATATTTCGAAAAATACAGTTTTTATACCAATTAAACTTTTCAGTAAGCTTAGGTAGGCCTTTGTTAATACTGTGTATACATTTTATGGATGGGAAATCAACCACTTTTTCGTTCTATTTCACCCTTTGGCACTCTTAAACAATATCTCAGGGGTTTCACTTGTTTGAAGGGGAACAAAACAATTTTCGTACATTGTGACTTCAAAGATCTATCGAAAACACGAAAAACCAGTGAAAAAGACGAAAATACGTAAGTACGAGAATATTATGTCAAGCTTACCTTTGGTTTCTTAAAAAAGAATTATTGTAGGCCTGCGTGCTCTTTCTTCTCTCCACTGCCACTCATCTCGTTTCAACGAAACCACAAGATTCGACTAGAGACACTTGCTACTTTTTCACGATAAACAGAACGGTACAACTATGATGAAACACCTATTGAAAAAACACTTTATTGTGAGGTTTTCACTAAACAATTTTACAAATGACTTGTGCGGGAATATCTTCAGTAGCTAAAGTCTACATATTCCATGATTTATATTTATATTTTACAATTTAAAGTACCTAAATTTCAAGTGTCTTAGTTTCATCTATCTAATTGATGTTTTATGTGTACCTGAGTTTGTAATGAATGAAATGACTTGAGCTTATGTTCCAAATTGTCCCAAAATGCCACCAAATTATATCCAGTGTATTTTCAATCCTCTGGAGAGTGAACGTGCCTCTGTGCCCCCCTCCCTAGTTCCATCACTGGTTATATCACTCAGTGCCATGATTCCAATGTGGATCAAGGCCATACAACTAACTTTTCAATTACCATTTTCCTTTTATCGTGACTGGTAAAAAAATTGCCAGTTGAAACGGAAACTAACTATTGAAATAACTGAAAAAACAAGAATTGTAATAGTTGAAAAATAAAAAATAAAATTCATGGACAACACATTCAAGTATTTAGCACAATAAAATAGAAAAAAACTGATTATTTAAGACGGTTCACCTGTTGTTATCTAAAATTGTCTTTGGGCAATGCCTATCTCTTTCCAGGGATACAATTTTTGGTTAGGGGAACCACATCACGTTCATTTTACAATTATTTATAACTACTAGAAGCTGTTCTTCGCACCACATAGGATTTGTACCTGTAGCAATATTAGATTTTTCCTGGGTTATTTTATTATAACAGACTAAAGTTATAACTTCTTTCGCAGCTTTTTAACAAACCCCCGTCATTTGATACAAAGTCTCACATGATCCAATTTCAAACCACTTTTTTTCCCGTGCTTGTTAATTATGACTTTTAGATACGACTGTTAATTTCTCCCACGTACGAAATCAACAATCACAGAGAACAAGAAACCATTCTCTACAACCAGTTGCCTTCATTTCCACTACCTAAATTCACCGTAGCATATAATTCCTATGCACATTACGGTAATGAAAAATAAATATTCACATGCTGCGCAACTCTCTTGTTTGTCTTGTCCTCCTTTTTTCGGGAGTGAAATTAAACGACCCCGCTTGATAATAAAACATTACTAAATTAACCGATCGTTCTGTCCTTGTCCCGCTCGAGGGGTAGATCGCATCTGCGGGCGCGATTTTATTTTTAGCAACCCTTTCGGCTTTTAATTTCCACCGGAAAGATTTATATTAGCGCGAGAAGGGGTTGGATATTTATGTGTGTGGTTGATGTTGCGAACGTGTAATTCGAAATATTTTTAAATTTTTTTTTGTCCGCTTTACTCGAAATGTTCGTGTTACTGTTAATTAAATGAACAAGTGGAAAGAGGAAATGCATATGTGAGTAAAGGACGGGTAGTTTTATTTGCTTTGGCCATCCCTTGCGATGATTTTTTCGGAGTACATTTGATACACAGGAGAACCCAAAACTTGTATCACCATCTAGTTAGTCAATATACAAGATAGTGAGATGGATATTGGGCAATGACGAAACAATTTTTCATTATCTCAGAATCAGTGGCATTTCACGAATTGACAGAGTAGTAAGTTACAGTGAGTGTTTCAAAAAAGCAATCTTTCTTTCATAGTAAATACTACTGTGATTAATTTGGATGTATGAGTTTGTTAAAAAAAGAGGAATTTTCATTTTTCCCAAAAAATATGTATTTATTCATCAATAACTATTTTGTCCCGTTCTTTCATGGGTCTGTCCATTATTGGGAACAAAAAAACTCGCAGGGGGAAAAATCTGGTGAATACGGTGGCTGAGGTATGATTACCATGTTGTTTTTGGCCAAAAATTACGAACAACTGTATCGCGATACAAAGGTCATTAATAATGTTTCCACAATACCGGACATTTTCTTCATATTGCTTCTCGCAATCTCAAGATAATACTCCTTATTGACCGTACGACTATGTGTCAAGCACTCCTGATGCACTACGTCACGGTAATCGAAGAAAACAGTGAGCAAAACCTTGACATTTGATCGAACTTGGCGTGCTTTTTTCGATCTCGGCTCTCCCGGACTCTTACATCGAGACGATTTGACTTTGTATTTCATTCATTCGTACTTCCAGTGTTTAATATGATATAAAATGATTTGAAATCCCTGTTGTTGCGTAGTTACATCCGGGGTACCACAAGGTTCGAATCTTGGACCTGTTTCATTTTTAATTTTTATTAACGATTTGGCAACCTCTTTGAATATTCCTAGCCTACTATTGGCAGACGACCTGAAACTATATTATAAAATCGACGACATTACAGACTGCCTACGTGTACAACATGAATTAGATGTAATCAAACTTTGGCGTGATGATAATCGTCTACAACTGAACGTAAAAATGTAAAAATATGGCAAAAACTTCAAAAGTATTGCTACCTCAAAGTTGCTATATTTTGCGTATGCCAGATCTAAGTTAGAGAATGGCTCTTCATTAAGGAATCCAGTTTACGACTACCAAAAAATATCAATTGAGAGCGTGCAGAGAAAGTTCCTGAAATACTTATGTCTAACAGTTGATGGACGATACCCCACAAGAGGCATCGATCATAAAATTTTGTTGACACGATTTGAAATGACATCTTTGGAAGAGAGTTATCCTTGGTATAAAACTCCTGCATAAATTATTTAACAATAATGTTGACAGTACGGTTCTTTTACCGAGATCAATTTCTCAGTACCAAGAAGTGAAGGTCGACACAATCTGAAATTCTACTGCGAAGCATCACGCACAAATTTTATGCTACGATCACCATCGAATTTTATGTACAGTAGCTTCAATAAAATCTGTGAACACTGCGATATTCATTTCAACTCTCTGAACGCCTGGGTATCATGTATCCACAATTACTTTTAATAATACTATAAATAATATTTGTGTCAGTACAACTACATTGCATAATTTGTAACTTTTTGTGTTATATTTTATATATGCTTTGTTTTAGCATTCAGTTTTATACATTTCTACATTCCATTAGTTTTAATATTTATTTCATATATACTCAGTAATAATAGCATTTCCTGTAATTGGGTATTCCTGTTGGAAATAAATCGTTTTTTATATTTTATTTCTATGACATTTCATTTTTTTTTTTTCGCCTAGTATATATTCGTGAGTCGTCACCAGTTACGACGCTTTCAAGTAAATCTGGATCGCCGATGACGTCATTCAACAATTTCTGAACGATGCTCATACGACGTTTTTTTCTTGGTCAAAATTCAATAGTTTTGAAACATACTTCGCTACCACACGTTTCATGCCCAAAATTTCCGAAAAAAATGCATGGCATGAGCCAACCGATATGACTATATCCTCAGTAACTTCTCTAAAAGTGATTTAACGATTCTACATAACAATTTTCTTCACTTTCCCAACATTTTCATCAGTTGTGCGTCCAGGGTGAGCGTCATTATTCACATCTACTCGACTTTCTGTAAAAGTGTACCAAATGTAAAATGTTTCTGACTCACAGTACAACCATCGTATGCCACTGTCAACAGTTCGTGTTTTTGAGCACTCATTTCCATTTTTTACAGTAAATTCTATGAAAATTCTTTGATTCATTTTTTTTTGATAGCAAAAATCGCCGAATACGCAAAACACTTCAAACGTAGCCCGCGAAATTTGAACTCTCACTTTATTTTTTAACAGTCCTGGTATTGAGTTGAGCCACTTTTCCTTGGCCCATCTTGTTAAAATGCTCAGAGCCTATGATATAAATTTCCTCAATATCTGTCTGTCTGTTTTCAACATCTGTGTTTCCGTTAATCAGCTGAGGCCCCCTTACGAACGATAACTCCCAGAAGTTGAGAAACTTGTGCGAGCTAAGGACTAAACGAACTCTTACCTTTTAACGTGTGATTCCTAACACGGTTGCAGAGTCATCCCAGCTTCAACCAGATAACTATTTTCATTTTCAAATATATCTTTGTATTGTTTTTTTTTTGTATTATTATCAATAAAGCCGATTTTATTATTATTATTATTATTATAAATTATCTCGAGAAAAATATCTGGTTGAGGCGGAATCGAACCCACGGCCTTCCGATCGTAAGTCGGACGCACTACCACCGCGGCCATATGTTATGATACTTGCTTCAAACTAGGAAAATTTAAAACCCTTCGGGTTGAACTTCAAAGAAACCTCATTTAGAAAACAAAATCATCAATGTGGAATTTTCCGAGACCATTTTTAATAGAGTTTTTAGTCGTACTTAGCTCCAGATGCTATATGAACAAAATCAATTAGAGTTTATTGGAGTAGAAACGAAAAAAAAATTTTACGATATTTTTCCCACAAAAAATAGCCCAAAAGTAAATTACTCCGGCCTACGTAGTTATCCCGCAGCGGCCACCCTTTTATTATATTTCCAGATCCTATCCCTCTAATTTTTCCAATTACCAGCTCGAATTGTGTCATTAGTGTCATTACGAACACTTGCTGACCGTTTAAAGAAAATTACGGCCGGATGGATTAGCTGCATTTGGAAAATTGTTGGGAAACTTTCAATGAATTCAGTTTATTCAAGTAATGGGTCAGGCAAACAGCAGAAAGGGGGTTGAAGATTACAGAAAAACAATTTGAATATAATTGATTTTGATTTTTTCGTATTTTGCGTATTTGATTAAATTATACGAAAAAACATCAAAAACTAGACTAAGCAACAACAAAAATTTGGTTTTATTAACAAGAAAATTATAAAATTGAAAGAGTTATATTTTTAGGAGAGATTAACTTTTTGGGAAAGGTAGGTTTTTACTTTCCCAAAGAAAAGAAGAAAGCAATTCATTTCAGAATAAACTCTCTCTGAAAAGATGTGTAGATTATGCAAAGAAGTAACACAAAATGGGAGAAAAAGCCCCTTCGAAACAACTACTTTCATATAATCACTGAATTACACGAAAAAAAAATTACTTTCCAAACAATAACTTTTATATGAACATTGAATTATAAAAAACACTTTTTTCTATTCACATTTTTTTGTATGAAAATGGAAGCAGGCCCCGCCTGGAAATAGGGTATATATTAACAATCAATATCAGAATGTGTTACTCTGAAAATTTTGGAGAGGACCTATGTTTTTCTACTCCATAATATTTATTGCTGGAAGAATAGAATCGTAAGTAACGCTGTTTTTTTTGGGTGTCATCGGCATCGACTGCATTGGTCATTAGCCGCGTGTCCTGGGTAGGCAAAGTTAATAACTCCACGGGCTACCTAGGGAGCATCACGGCTATTCGCAGTCCGTCAGTCACGTAACATTGCACAATCATCCGAATTTCGTAACGCTGTTGGAAACAATATTTTGAACACATCACTCTCTTTCAGTAAAGTGAATGAAATTTCCTGGAATATGATATTTGTCAAAAAGAAGTGAATAAATAAACATTTTCTCTAGATTATTTCCTTTTTGACCGTTGTCTACAAAACAGAATCTTCAAATTTAGCAGAATTGAGGATAAAAATTACTCCTGCATTACATTTTGAACATTTAATGAAATTATCTATTTGATATAGAAATGTACGCTTTCACGGCTGGCGTCAATGTTTTCGTTGGTTTCCGGGATTTGCCACGGTCTTCTTTGGTAATAATCTCCAAAAGTTTCAACTGCAACTGCAGAAGTCATCTTCAGTGGCGTGGTAGAAGTACTCTTCCTCTCCTATCAACTGAAAGTGAAGCTCTCATTTTTGCCGTGTCATTTGTAGAGTTGATTTTTCGCGCCCTTTCTTTAATAGCGGGTTCGCGCGTTCTTCCCGCGTGATTCGGGTGACATGGCTTCGTTTGGGCGATTTTCTGGCACACAACATTGGAAAGCAGAGCTCTCTTTCAGTAAAGTGAATGATAAATTTCCTGGCACACAGCATTGGATAGCGCCAAACCGCCATTACAGAAAGTGCGTGGAAAATCAGCACTATAAATGACACGACAGAAATGAGAGCTTCAGTTTCAGTTGACACGTCAGGAAGAGTTCTTCGACAACGACACTAAAGTTGACTGCATTTGAAACGTTTGGAGATTATAAGCAAAGAAAAACACAGCAAAACACATAAAGGAACCAAAACATTATCTAATTGATTGCCACATAAAATGATTTGCATAAAAATATTAGTAATGATGAAATGAGTAATAGAATGAGAAACTGAATGTCACTTGAATGATATTTAAAATACCTGCTATATTCTATCAACATTAGAGTATCAATAAAATTGAATTCAAAACTGTCATGAAATATGTTCCTCTTAATGATAAAATTGATATTTTTTTTTATTCTCAATTTATAAATCATCAAAAATTTTGAGGGTGATTCATTTTCAAAATGACACCCTATATTACATGTGAAAAAACCTCTCTTGTTTTAACGATTTAAAATTTTTGAAATGCGTAAACTTATATGGAGAATTCGTGAGACGTTAACTCTATACATCAATCTGATGCGTGAAGTTAATTTTGTAAAATGGTCAGTTCATCACAGAACGGAGATGACGATCATCGGTCGCAGAGGAAATAAGGCCAATCTGGCAGTTTCATCACCCTCTAGCCAAACGATAGCTCGATCAATCGAGATAAACGAATTTTAAATTAATTTCCTGTCGATTCGACCCTTTTCTAGAAAATACCACAAATGGAAGTTAGGTTATTTCTACAGTCACTGTAAGTATAAAACATGATATACTTCAAAAATGGGAGATGAAGACCGATTAATTTTTTTTATTACAAAAAACGCATCAACCAAATTGATTATTGGCGTTACAGTTCGGGTTACATATTTCAAATTAGAGTTTACTTGTTATTTGAATAGAGTTCACAAAAGACAATAATTTATGCTTCACAGTCAGATTCACGGGGCACGCTTCCATGTTGGGTCATTGTTGTTTTGGAGGAAACACTCGTGAGTTAGGCATATGTAGCATAACCGTAAACGGGTTAGGTTTACTCGGTCCTTCGATGTTTAGGTAATGTCCATGGTTTCACGAAACTTTTCACTTTTCTTAGTTTTTATGTTGAACCTTGCCAACGGTTTTGCCATGCGACCAGTATGGTCTCTTTAATTGAATTCTGCATGTCACCCGTCATCGTTTTGGTTAAAATTTCAGAAATTGAGCTGGTTACTGCTGCTTTGGCTAGTTCATCAACTTCTTCATTACCTTGTATTCCTATGTGCGTTGGGATCCGTATGAAATGTATGTTTTTACCATTTATCTCTATTTCATACAGTTAATTCTTGATTCGCACACCTAAAGAGTTCATCCATTTTTGACGCGTCAGTGTACAGTTGAATATGGTTTTGGTATTGTTCTGATAGAATTTGAAGGTGGTTTTTTATGAGTGGTGCATTAGTAGAGTGTTTGTCGAAGATGGAAATACCTCTGTGACATTTAGGTTGGCTTATGGTACATGAAGAAAAAGTAGCCTGTTGGATAGGAAAGACGTCAGTAAAAGTTATACCGAAATCACTAGAAGCCATTTTCATTTTTTCGTATAGGGTTTTCGCTAATCTAGGCCTGTTTCCATATAAAGCGCTTGGTTTGGTAGGAAAAGCAGTTTCGTAGGAAGCATGTTGTGCGAGTGCCTGTACTTTTGCAGAGTAAGTTAGTGTAAGGAGTGTTCTTCTGTATTCCAGCGACGGCTCATTGGCTTCACAATAAATATTTTTTATCGGGGGCATGCGATAGGCTCCTAGAATAATTCGGAATGCAGCATTATGTAGAGAGTCAAGTGGTTTTAATGTGGTCTTGTTTGGGAGGCGTATGCTACTAAGCCATAATCCAGTTTTGATCTTATCTAGGTTATGTACAGTGTTAGTAGTATTTGGCGATCAGCGCCCCATTCTTTGTTCCTAAGTACTTTCAATAAGTTAAGTCTTTCAAAACAATCTAATGTATGGTCAAATTTCATGCCAAAAATTTTATATCATTCACGGAATTCATAAATTTTGATTTTAGGCCTTAAGAAGAGGAACATTCAGATTGTTCCTTTTGGAAAATAATTGAAAATTTTAGACACGGTTTCTTGAATCACCTTTCTAGGTTTAACAGTGAGTTTTGCACTATATATGATAAGTTCTCCAGATTTCTGAATCTGCAGAAATCTGCTTCTGCAGAAATCTGGAGAACTAGGTCGTCATCATAAAGTCTTCCTTTCACTGGAAGAAAGATATTGGCCATTTCCATTATGTCATTGATAGCAACCATAGAGTGGGACTGGTAACAGAACCTTGAGGTATTCCACATTCGAGGGACACTTTACATGAAGTATTTCCGTTCGTGTTGACTCTAATTTTTCTGTTTGATAAAAAATTCCCTCGCGTACATGAGGAAATTACCTCGGATATTCCAGTCACATAGTTTTTCAATTATATTTTCGGGTTATGACCAGTCATCACCTGGAGACGATGGTGAACTAACAATCGAAACGTTGTGAAGTAACTTGGCTTGGAATTTCCTTATTTTTTTGTTCAATTGTTCTATTTTCTACTTGTATTTTATTGTACTGTAATTTCATTTAAGGTTTTTTTTCTAAATATAATTGTTATTTTCAGCTATTCTTCTCAATTTTTTCATTTTTATAGGTTCCTTTAGGGTAGTCTTTCTCAAAGTAGGCGACAACGCCCCCTTATAGGCGCTGGAGGCCTATAGGGGGCAGTAAAGGGCACAGTGAAGATTGGGGGGCGTTGAAGCGGTTTAGGGGGGCGATGTCTAATTTAAAAATGTTTTTTTTTGCTTTTAACACAAACTTTACCGTTACTTTACGCTTAACAAGCGTTTTCTAGTGTAACGCCATCTAGGGGACTGGACAGTAACTATTTCCTGTCCGATAGTTGTCAAACTGTACAATAGATGGCAGTAAGCTTCAATGCGAAGCTAGAAATTACTAGTCTCCATTCTCGAAAATACTAGGCCCGCCCGCTGCCTCATATAAAAGCGCACGCGCCATCCAGCCAGTAATGTCATTCGACGATATTACGAAACAAGTGAATTTAGTTGGGGACTAGCTAGGTAAAGTGCTGTACGTGCGGCC
>WOGO01007551.1:0-11094 GCA_015342085.1 Leptinotarsa defecta
TGGGGGATTACCTGAAGGAATAACGTGAAAGTGGTGAACAAGCTTGCTACATTAGGAGAGAAAAGCTCTATAGAAAGAATATAGGATACACGGCGATAGATATTTTAGAGATCAAAAGAAACGCTGAATTACCAGTTTACACGAAAGCCATAAGCGCACCAAAAACGACATCAAGAGCATCCGCAGAGAGAGAGCTAGAAAGGAGAAGGAGGAATCAAAAAAGCTGCAAAGAAGAAAGAAGAGGAAACAAAGGAGGTGGAAAATAAAAACGCAGCTGACAGTCATATTGACAGCAGTTTCACGCAAAGAAGACCGGAAACCAGAGAAAGAAAATATTCAGCGAAAGAAATTCAAACGAGGGCAACCCAGAAAAACTCAATATAGGTAACAGTACATCTCGAGTTATGTTTTACACACATCTCGTTTTTTGTGATCTACTATAATATTGGTGAATATTACTGAAGATATGAATGAATATCTTAGAGAATTTCAAATTGAAACATTTGAAGCGAAAATAATTGAAGATGCCTCACAATTAATGAAATTTGAAAATACAAGGGTAGATATCAAAATACTTTACAGTAACATGAGGATTGTGAATAAGAATCTTGACCAAATGAAATTATTACTGAAAGAAACCAAAGATAACTTTGATATAATAATTATATCTGAGACTTGGCAAATTATACCCAGTCATATAATATGACTGGGTATAGTCTCATTTATAATCATGGTAACGTGAACTAAAATGATGAAGTTACTGTATTTATTAAAAATTATTTATATTTCACTCACGATATAATACATTCATCAAATGAAATCAAAATTATAAAGCTGAAAGTTGAACAACTCAATAAAAATATACATTTAACATCTATTTACAGATCATCATATACATCAACTAATAATTTCATTGAAAGTTTGTCAGAATTTTTAGAAACTTGTCAAGGTAACAATATTAACGATCTAATTCTGATAGGAGATATCGACAATAATATAATGGAGAATAATGATATAACAACTAACTATCTGAATACGCTTAGTGCTCATGGATTCATATCTTATATAAATTCGGTAACAAGGATTAACTCTGGTACTTGTATAGATCATTGTTTCTTTAAAGATACCTCAAATAACTACAAATACAATTCATTCGTCCTTGAAACAGATAAAACTGATCACTTCTCTATTGCACTGCAAATCATCTCACCTGAAACAGAGAAAAAATCATTTGATTTATTGAAATATAAAAAATGTATTGATAACAAAAAACTGAAACAAAACATATGCGAGGAAAATTTGCTGGATTTATATTCGACAGATGATATTGAACTTGCCTCTCAAATATTATTTCAAAAAACCAACAAAATCGTGGAAAAAAGTACAAACACAATTGAAGTTAGTAGGAAATACATAAAAAAAATCCGTGGAATACTGATGCTATACTGAAGTTCATTGAAGAGAAAACCAATCTTTATATAACAATGAAAGGCAACCCAACAGAAATAAATGAAATGAAATATAAACAGTACAATAATAGACTGAAAAAAATAATAGAGGAAGCCAAAATAAATTTTTATCGAAACAAAGTCGAGAGTAATAAAGAAGAATCCTCTAAACTGTGGAAAATTATTAATGAAATGACAAATAAGAGGAGTACCGAGAATAAAACCAAAGAAATTCAATCTAATGATAGTTCTATGATTACTGACTAGAAAAAATTGCTAACAAATTTTTTGAACACTATAGCGAAATTAGTAAAATCTTGGCGAGTGAAATACAGAAAAGACCAAATTATAAAAAAATAAACCAAAATTATGATTTTTTTTTCCTAGAAAGAACTGATGAATGTGAAGTCTTGCAAGTTATTCTGAACTTGAAGAACAAAAAAATCCCCTGGAAATGACATTCTTAGAGCGGAAACTATCAAACTAATAGCCCAAGAACCAGCAATACCATTGACATAAATAATAAACAGGTCATTCAGTAGTGGAATATGTCCAGCTCCATTCAAGTGTGCTGTTAATTCACCAATATTCAAGTCTGGAAATAAACTCAAAGGGGATAACTACCGCCCAATATCCGTAATTACAAACTTTGCGAAAATATTTGAAACCATCATGAAATCACGCATTTAAAAATACCTAACAAAATATAAAATCTTATCAAACAATCAATTCGGATTTCAAAAGGGAAAATCAACTGAAGATGTAATAACACTCCTTACTAACAAAATTGAAGAAACAATTGAAGAAAGCATTTGATGCAGTTAGCCATAATCAACTTTTAGAGTCTAGAGGTACTTGAGTGTATTGGATTCAGAGGAACATCCCACCAACTCCTCTATAGTTATCTCCATGAAAGGAACCAACGTGTGAAAAGGTACTGTCAGTGAATCTCGAATAGTACAATATGGTGTACCCCAAGGGACAGTTATGGATTAAATTCTCTTCAATATCTGACTAAACGATCTTTTTATCCTAGAAGTGGAATGGGACATAATAAGCTTCGCAGATGACACAGTAGTCATTTACAAATCGGAAACGTGGAACTGTCTAGAAGAAAAAGTTGAAGAAAATTTCAATAACCAATGATATGGCCAAAACATTTTACGTTACCCTTACATCTTATGCTAGCCATCTACCAAGTTTCAAATCACTACCTATAAAATATGATAATGTGAATCTCACTACTTCTTCAGTAAATAAAATAAATTATCTTGGTATATATAGATGCCCATTTGAAATGAGATGCACATATTGACTATTTGGTGAAAAAATTACGTAGTGTTACATATAGATTGAAATACATGACATCCTACCTAGATATAGCTCAAATGATCATGCTATACTATACCTTGTTTGAAACTCAACTCTCCTGTGAGATAGTTGCCTGGGGAGCAAGGCAAGTAATTCTCATATAAAAATCCTAGAACAAATTCAAAAATTAACTCTGAAAATAATCACAAATGAAACAAGAACTTACCACACCGAAGCGCTATATAAGGAAATATTGACTTTAGACATAAGGCAACTTCACTTCTTCAAAACTTTTACAAAGCAACACAAAAATAAAAATGTACTTGGAAAAATTGAACACCATTATGCAACTTGCCACAAAATGAATTCAACCTATGTACCAAAATCACAGAAAAATCCTTCACAAAAGTGTTATACTTACCTAACTTCTCGGCTGTATAACTTCATTGCAGCACATATCAAAACTATCGTGGCATTAATATGTTCAAAAATAAGCTTGAAGCTTGGATCTCCGGTTTGCCTAGAGCACAGATACACCAATATGTTGATGTAAAAAATACATATTACTACAATGTATAGATGTCTGTTGAAGATGTAGGTATGTGATTAGAGTTGTGAAATCTGTAGGTCAACTTCTCCATGGTTTGTTTGTTTCATTTAAAAAACAATAGGGTATTCGTTTAAGTGATGTGTGAGTGATGTTCGATGTGATGTACCTATTGCGATTGTTTCAATATATAAACTAAATGTTTTTATTTATATTAGCTATATGTAATTTCAATGTGATATCTGTATACAATTTCTCTACTGCTTTTTTTTGTTCATGTTAAATGTTTTTATTTTCATTGACTATATATGATTTTAATGTAATATCTATATACAATTTTTCCAGTGTTTTTTGTTCATCCTGAAAAAAACTCAATTTTTATATTTCATTCATCATAATCTATTGTATATTTGAATGATATAGCCCACGTACAGGTTTATCCTTCTGTGGGAACTAAATTTATTTGTCGTTAACAAAGATTATTGTGTATTTCGAATTGAATGCCGGCCTTTGAGGGTGTCGCCAACTTAAAATGTTCACAATATCGTTTACTTTGACTATACCTATTATTGTTGTATATAAGAATTGTAGCCCAGTGTGTAATTTTAATTCCTACCGAAGAAGCTATGGTGTTCGCGAAACTTAGGTAGAAATGCAAATGTTTGAGAAAATTGTTTGATTGTTATCATGGTTAATAATATCACACAATACTGATTTCTCCAATTTCCTTGTGGGTGATTCTCTTACAGCTTTTTCACAACGGATACCCAGTAACAAATTGAAACTCTACAACTAGCTACAACAACTGATCCAGTATTTTTACAGGCGAAGGTCTGCAGAATATCTTACATCGTTACAAAAGTGCAGCAAATGGAAAACCAACAAAAATGAGTATGAGTATAATCATTGCTTTCCACCAAGAAAACGATAACTTAGTGAGAATCATGACACAAAACGTTCTGAAGTTGAAAACACTTCTCATAGTTTTATTTTGTAATCACAGTCATTGTAAAATTATGCAAAGTTTTCAAATTAATTTCAGATTGTTATTTTCATTTCTTAAGTTAGTACACTAGTCTGCTTGATGCCCTCCACAGAAGAAAAGTAGATCTGCAAGCTTATGCAGATGACCTCGTCATCTTGGCAAGGTCCACGTCGGGAAGGCTAGCTTGTAATATCCTCCAAAGCACGATGAAAGTTGTTCACAGTTGGTGTCTGAGGGAGCAGATGTCTGTCAACCCCAGCAAAAATGTGATAATCTCCTACACCAGAAGGACGACTTAACGCCACTTTCCCTCAATGGTGAGATCATTCCATTTGGAATGGAGATCAAAAATATCTTGGGATTATCCTTGATAGAAACTCACCTAGAACGCTCACTTGCAAAAAGCTTCACACGATGCCTGACTGTCCCTATGGACATGTCGATGGATTTGTGGAAAAACTTGGGGTTTGGGTCCCAAACAAATCCATTGGATGTATGTGATGATTGTCAGACCAATGATCACTTATGGTGTAATTGCCTGGTGGCCGAAGACTTTACATCATATCCCGGCTCACAGAGACAAGCTTGTCTGACCATCAGTGGTGCAACTGTATTTCAAGCGGGAATTCACGCTTTTGAATTGTGTTCGGTGAAATTGGAAAAATCCAACCTCATACACAAGTCAATAAAAATATTCTCGGACAGTCAAGCAGCATTGGAAGCTCTTGGTTCCTACCGAGCAACGTCTAAATTGGTATCAAATTGCCAAAAAGACTCTCGTCAATAAGAAGACTTAACAGATTGCCTCTGGTCTGGATTCCTGGCAATACTGGCCTGGAAGGGGCAATGAGACTGCTGACTTCCTTGCAAAGAACCTGTCATTGGCATCGCTGTAGGCTTCGCCAAACAAATATTGAACATCTGGATGGCAAAAATATTTATGGGCTTCTGGCAGAATCTTCCAGGATTGGCTCACCCCAAGGTGTTTATTCACCCTTCGAAGTTTGATACCAAACAGTTGTTGGACTACAGTAAGTGTACTATTTTATTTTATGTATTGTTAACTGATCTTGTTTAAGTTATTAAATTTTTCATTATTCATAATCGGGGTTTTCCAGTTGGTCCCAGATTTACGGGTCTTTCTAATCCACTTATGCTCATAAAATGCAATATTCTCAAATATCTTCTTCTCAAGCAACCCGTACATTTTTAATTCCTTAATTATTCCTTATATCCCTTATCTTGGGAATTACCCGCTATTTATGATATCTCCTCCCTATGTTGATCCAAACCTTTGTTTATCCCTACAATAGCGAAATCTGAAACCCCTTCTCTAAATACCTACCGATGTGGAGTATTGCTATTTTGTAAAGTTCATTCATTACGTTTCAAACCTTGTAAAAGTACAGTCAGAATTAAATCTTGTCTTCTCTACAGTACATGTAGCTAGTTATTTTTCTCATCTTATCTTTTCACAAGAGTTATTGTAATTCTTGTGTGCATTGAGCATTCATACTTACGATAAAATCGTGGGCCAAAACAGTAGGGATGTCTAACAGGCCGTTTTACAGGTCACTGTCATTTGAATCATCATATGCAGATGCTCGGACTGTCGGATGTTAGTAAGCAAAACACACCGCATTCGGTGTGTTTTGCTTACTTTTTTCTTCAATTTCCGTGAATCAGAAGTCCTCACCACATGGTCGTACGGTCAATGAGTAGTATTATCTTGAAGTTATGCGCCGCTTGAAAGAAGCAATACGAAGAAAACGTCCGGTATTGTAGAAAAACCAATTTATAGCTTTTACATCACGATAATACACCTTATCATTGCTTGTTCGTAATTTTTTGGCCAAAAACAACACCGTAATCATGCTTCGCAGCCACCGTACGAACCAGATCTAGCACCCTGGGATTTTTCCTCGTTCCCTAGATTGAAGAGATTCATGAAAGGACAGCGTTTTCCGACGATTGGAGAGATAAAAACCGAATCGCTGGAAGAGCTCAAGGTCATACCAAAAAGTGCATATCGAGGAGAAAAACACTGCCACAAGTGTAAAACATCTGAAAGGGACTACTTCGAAGGGGACAAAATAAAAATCGATGAATAAATAAATATTTTTTGATAAAAATGAAAATTGACTTAATTTTTTTAACAGAGTTCATATCTGTATTCGTATTCATATAATTATCACATATCAAGACAACTTGTTGATATGTAAAACACTGATTTAAATGAGACAGATACGAATGCCAATCAAGAGGTCATAAATACACGAGCAGTAGCTCACAAAAACGTATTCTGCTCATTCTATCAACTTTTAAAACATATTACGGAAACTTGTTCAATCTCGAACAATGCGGATTAGAGTTCCAACATTACCGGCAAATATGAGTTGAATCGGTAATAATGCTGCGAGCTGCAGGCCAGCAAAATTTATAATCAATATCTGGTATAAATATAGTGAAACGATGTTGGACTTCAAGTGCCTTTCTGTAAAACTTCGAGATATTGAACTTTTTCGAAAAAATGTTGTTAGACTTGATAATAATTGATACTATGTCATATTAGTTACAAACAATAGAAATAAGATTCGAGCTCGCTCCCGTATTATACAATTTGCTTCACAATTTCGAATGAACAAGAGTCGAATTCCCTCTCAAAGTCTATGAATGTCACGAAAAATTAAGGAACGCATTATATGAAACCTCTATTGAAATTATGGCTTCGCTTTGGAACCATAAAGATAAGTCAAGTGAGAAGTTCTAAAGATCATCAGTCAGTAGTACTCTTTAATTTTTTTTCACAATCATGGCCCAGTTACTCCAAATATTTACTTTTCCGTATTGAATGAGTGTGACATCAAGTAATAATAGCTGAATAAATGGGTGAAAAAGTGGCTCAAGAACTCAGGCAAGAAGCACCTACCTCAAAATATGAATAGTGTGAGTGATACTACTTTCCTAGCACCATGTGATGAGACTGAGATATTGAATATAATAAAAGAACTAAAAACAAACACTGCACCTGTGAAAATTATCAAAACATTATCTGAGTATATATAGCGGAACCTTTATGTATTTTGATAAACGCTATTTTTGCCACTGGCATATGCCTCTCGAACTTCGAAATAACAACTACTAAACCTGTATTTAGGTCGGGCGAGAAAAACAAAGTAAGCAATCACCGTCCAATAAGCATAATATCCAATCTGCCGAAAATATTCGAGAAAATACTAGGAAAACGTTTAAAGACTTTCACAGAGAGACATATAATTTCAGATTTTTCTATTTGGTTTTCAAAATGGAAGATTAAATTCTGATGCCATTGTCAAAAGCCAAATTGTCAAAAATACTAATTTCTGAAAATATTTTATTTTCCAAATTTATAGCCTCGGTGCATCGCTCTATAATTATCGATCCAATAAAAGTTCATTTACCTTATACCTTATACTTACCTTCGGTAAGTTTTTTTTTTGATTTGTATTATTGGCTTGCTGAAACACATTTTTGAAAAAGCATGACATTGTTGAGGGCTATGTTGTACTTTCATGTTAATAAACTTCCATCTGAGTTAACTCGCAACTCGCGAGCTATTTGGGCCGCCACACTGTAGTTAACTTAGTCACAAAAATATACGAACACTTTGATAAAAAACGACCATGCCTGGAAGTATTTATCGATTTCGCCAAGGCCTTCGATACCATTAGTCATGAAAAATTATTGTCGAAATTAAATAATCTTGGTATCAGAAGACTGGCAAATGATCTAATCAGAAACTAACACGATGAAAGAGTACAATTGGTTGAAATAGACGGTGTACTGAGCGACCCATTAAAAATCAAATACGGAGTTCCCAGGGCGCTGTTTTGGGGCCAATCCTGTTTATATTATTGTTGAATGATATGGAAAAATGGTCTCATATGCTGATGATACAGTACTAATAATTGATGAACGAACCTGGGAAGATGTTATATCTCATACAAAAAACGATATTGACACTATAGTGAATTGGCTTGATGATAGTTTACTGAAATGAATACTGATGGAGCATTATACATTTTATTTTGTCGTAACAGCCACGATTTTCCCGAGGCACAAAACATCAATATTCATTTAACTAACAGAAATAAGAACATAACTTTAAAAAAACCTAGTTCAGTGAAATATCTTGGAATACCATTGACCATAATCTCAATTGAAAAATACATATAGACTATCTTTGTGAAAGACTCAGAGCCCCTCTTTTATGATTTTTGAACAGTTAAAAACATAATGAGAATCAATGATTTGCGCAGTATATATTTTTCGTTAGTTCAGTCACTCTCAATGTATGGAAATCTAGGATGGGGTGGGGTCTATAGTACAACTGTACAACCGCTTATGGTACTAAACAAACGATTCCTCAAAATTATCTATAATTTAAGATATCTTTAGTTGAAACAATTAATAATATTTATATTTCACAGAAATGAGGTCAAAAAATCAACAACATGGATATGAAACCCGACTCAAAGCGAGTAACCTAGATATAACGAAAATGAACAAAGCTATTGGACAAAGATCAATTACATAAATTGGACCCAATCTTGCTCCAGATCATATAAAAACGGAATATGTGTTTAAGTTATTCGAAATTTCAGAGATCAAATGACTCAAAAATTAAAATATAACATTACTATGAACAAATTCTACTTAATTATTGTCTCAATTTTTATATATATATATTTTTCACCCCTACCTAGCATTTTGAATACTTTCAATTTAAAACAGGTTTGTATTTCATATTGTAACCTTCATATTTTCATCCGTTTACATACATTACATTTTTTTCGTTTTATATGTTTTACATTGTATACACATTTAGAGATTTTATAGTTTCAAATTTTAAATTCAATGGAATATAATAAGAATATTATTCCCTACTGTTAGAAAAAAATAATAACAATATTGTTATTACTATATAGAAATATAAGCACTAAAATGTTTCGCCCCAGTATCTTGAAGGAAAGAATTTCGATATTGATGTTTCGCAGACAAGTTTTCCAAAAACTTAAGTGAGTCATCAATACCTATGTTTCCTCTGATAAAAATGCAAGATTCGTTTCAATTGTTATTATTCTTCTCCAGTTTTCATTTCACGTATTCCAATCTGATGTACCAACTTTCTACTGTTCCCCGCTGCTGGCAGACTCGGAATGAGAAGACATAAAAAGCAGCATTACTCTGAATTGAAAGAGATACCGCAAGAGTTATATTTGTCCGCCAAGGAAAACGCAATTTTGCACATGGCCTTCTTCTCTTTGAATGTTGCATTGTCTCCAAGTGACCGTAACAAATATCCGTAATTCGAAGTTTCCATTGTTTGCAGGAAACTTCAGGTCGGTAAAACAATTTTGACTCTGTCTTGTTTATGAAACTTCTGGGGACTGCTATATTATTTAAGAGCAGAACTTAATGTACTTCATGGTAAGAACTGTTTGTCACGAAAAGAAATTCGAACAAATAACTCCTTGTTGAAGAAAAATGACTACAATTTTATTCCATATAAACTGAAAATGTTTCTTACTTGGGGATATTTGGTAGGAAAATGTTTTGAATAATGGAAATCATAAACGCTATTATCACTGAACAACTGACATTTGATCACTCAACAAAAACAGTATTTCACGTTTGCTATATTCTTCATATATTTTCAGTTATACGAAATATTCCGATATTGGCGTGTTATGTGGCATAATCAAAAAACCCCAGTGAGTAGTTTATCTAAAGTTATCGACAGAGGACAAAAATTTAGTCCTGTTTAATATCCTTACCTCTATTGTTTCAAAGAAATTATCCATAAACGGATATTTCAATCACCTCTATTATAAAACAAAATTTGACAGTTTTACTATTATAATGTATATTTTTGAAAGTTCTATACCGAGCCTCTCTTTTTTATCACGCTCCTCCTTCTGCAATCTGGAAAGGTTGGAGATTTGTCTCTCTTCTCTCGTGAAAGTATCTATACTTTCACGGGAGGTGTTCAAGTGACTTGTCATATTTGATTCCATCAAGAGCAGTACATATCAGAAATACGCGACGGACTGTGGCTGCTCATCGTTTTAAGGTTCAACTCAATACACTTCGAACTTCACTCTTCAAGAACTCTTTCTTATGGAGAACTGCGTTTATCTAAAATAAAATTCCTGAGAAAGTTTTTTCAAAAGGATTTGATCTCCAGTGATTCAAATCCAATGTGAATCACTACTTTCGCACAGGCACCGCTCTGAGAGCGCCTTAGGGACTTTCCTGTGGTACTTGTGTTTTCCATTTTTATATGGTACATATTTTGTAGCAATTCCGTTTTGTCAATCAAACTTGACTTGATAAAGGGAAATAAGCGATCTACATTTCAGAATTTTCTTTGGGGAATCACTTTTATAGATGGAACTGTTTCACATAAGATACTCTCTCGACCCAAAAATGCTTTTCAAAATGTAACGAGAAACCCAAAGGACTATAGCCTCATTGGATGTTCTTGTGAATAGATGTGGAGATGGTACATTGAGCCACAGCGTATATATAATCCGGTCAATCTAGACATTGGAAGGTACATAAATTTACAACAAGCTGCAAACGCGTATAATTGTTCAAAACAAAATTGTTGTTAAAAATAAGATTTTAAAATTCCGAATGATTGCGATGTCTGGAAAAAAATTTATTCGAGGTCAAAAGTAAAAATCTCGAAAAAAATTGGTTTTTCGCGATTTTCAGGAAAACGGTAAGTTTTATCATAAAATAACTTCAGATAAAAATTG
>WOGO01007552.1:0-11094 GCA_015342085.1 Leptinotarsa defecta
GCTCTCAGATCTGAAGCAGGTCCTGATGTTATGCTTGGACCCAATCCTTATCATCCTATCCGATAATCCTCTGATGTAGGGCCGCCGCCACAACCAGTACTTGTACTTCCCTATCTGTCATCAAGCGGAAAACGACCAACTCTCGCCAAACGGTCATCCCCCGCTAAATCCAATGAAGCAGAGAGAGGGAGGAGGGGATAGGTGAAATAGTCAGATCTCGGAGCATCAGTCCAAATGGTAAGGGAGCTGGGCTCCAACCTAAATAAAATCAAGAAGACGATTGTGGTTACTAACAATCGAAACGTTGTGACGTAACTTGGTTTGGAATCTATTAATTTTAATTTTTAATTTTTTGTTAATAATATTTTTTAATTTTCGGCTTATATTAATATTTCAATTTTTTTATTTATTTTGGTTGTTGTTTGTATGTTATTTCTTTGTAATTTCAGTTTTTTGTTTAATAAAATTGTTATTTTTCGGTTAATCTTTTTAATTTTTTTGCAGATTCTTTCAGGGATTTCAAATCAATTTATGTTATATTAGACAATGGAAGTCCGAACTGATGAAAAGTGAATAATATACGTATTGCACTTGAACACCTTTGTTTGATGCATTGGTCCATGAATGGAAAAACTAGGTTTTTTTCATGTTTCGTAGCGGTGGGCATGGCGTTGATTTGAATAAAACATATCGCCGTCTTTATAGAGTTTCAAAAATCCCCTTGGCAACATTTCTGAAATAGTCTGAATTTTTTACTTTTTAGCGTTTTTGATTATTAATAACAAAGTGGAAAATCCATATTTTTCAATTTTTCCGACGGGATTTTTTTTGAGGTTTTTAGTTTGAGAATTAACAAGCTAAAGTATATCTAATAAAGTAATTACGGGAAATTTTTTTCCCATTGATTTTCGTTTATTTTTAATAATGATATTTAATAGGTTGAAATAATTTTTATTGTTCAAAGGTCCGTATCGGTCAGCATCACCCGCTTTTAGCGCTATTTTCGCCTCTTAATCAAAATTGTAAATATTGATGGTAGAGTTCCGGGAGGCAAGATTCTTTTTAGGAAATTTCCTCCTCTTCAAGAATTTTTTTTCAAATTTTGGATATCTCTGATAGTTTGCGAGATATTTGCAAAAAGCAAACCCCCCCTTTTTTTAGTAATTTGTTTATAACTTTTGCAATTTATTCGAGCCCCTTTTGAAAATTTTCAAAAAGTTGCTAGAGATCATTCCGAATCGAATGAACCCTGGATCATAATTTTCGGTGTCCTTCGACAGAAATTCCAAAGAAAGATGTTGTGACCCAGACTAAAAGTTTCGAGTAAGTTTTCGATACCCCACATCGATGAGTACTCACCAGTTTCATTAGTTTCAGTCTTTTCAAAAATGTTTTCAAAGCCATTATTCGACCAATGGCCTTTTCTAATATCTTGTCTAACACAGTATAAGTGTTTTTTATTTGAATTCAAGTTCGCCACATTATATATTTTCATTTTTCACCCATTCAACGTCTCCCAACCTCGATTTTCTACTCCAACAGAACACATTCATTCTCTCCATGAACCTGAATTCATCTGACCTTCCAGCCAAGGGATAAAACGACGGCACTGGCCATAACCTAGGATCAGCCACTGTCTCCGCGTTGGATATAAACCTAGTGAACGATATCCTGAGACAGGATTAACTACACACATATTTCACCGCTCTCGAGTATCCTCTCTCCAATCCCGACCGGGCGCTACGACCCCTGGACGTCGGTTTCCTTCCTGGAGCTCAGTGGCACACACGAGGTTTTCCTCGAGGCAAAATGAAGGATGGGAAACAATCCGTAAATGACTGGTGTGTATGCAGTATCTGATAAGTTCAAAGAATGTGGTTGAATTTCATTTCAATTATAGTATTTTTCGCATATAGTCAATGGGCATACACCTGTCAGAAAACATGTTTTCTGATAGGTGTCAATTAACCTACAGTGTAGGGGAGTTCAGACTGGCTTAAACGAATTGTTCCTTCAAATGATTTGATTTATAACCAGTCTTCAAGTATGCCCACTGACTAAATGTGAAGTATTTTTCCTTATACGAGGAATTCGGATACGCTGTTGGTTACCTCGTTCACAGGCAGATGGGGTGATGACAAATCTGTTGTTTGTTGTCCACTTCAGCCTAGTTCAAGGAATGATACTCTGAAGGAATTCGATTATCACCACCTTCTACTGCACTACTTTGCACTGACGAGTGGCCAAACATCCCGAAACCGATCTGCAAGTATGTTCCAATAATTGAAAATCTATTGCGGCAGTTGCCGCAACAGCATATGCAGGAATAACTTCAGTGAAGAATCCTGCACTGACACCTGTCAGATATATTCCAACGCCCTTCGTGGTATTAGCCTGGGGAGTAGCTGTTTCCTGATAGGTGTCAGTCCATTAACCTACAGTGTAGGAAGTTGAGACTGGCCTGAACACATTGTTCCTTTAGACGATTTTTATAGTATTTTTGACGAAATAAGCACTTCTCCCAAACAGCAGAACTGTAATACTTTTCCCGATGCGCGTTTCAGCAACCAAATTGACGACTTCTGGAGATGAAGAAAACTTTTTCACTTTTCCTACTATTTTAAAACAAGATCTGCAATGACGAAATTGTTAAAAGTCGAGTGAATTATTGAACCATATTTTCAGCATCGGGCTGTAATGATACTGAGTTTGTTCCCTCGGTCGGTAGCCGGGCAGTTCGACGTGGGTGCTTTGTTCACTCAGTCAATCGGCCGATCGCGATGTTCAAGCCCCATGCTGAACGCTCGATTTTCGCTTGCTATCGTCCAACCCGTGTTAGGAATAACATGTTAAAAGCTAAGACCTCGTCAGTCCTTAGCTCGCACAAGTTTCGACTTCTGAGGGTTGTCGTTTGTAGAGGTCGATAGCAAATGCATATGATTTCGAATTCTAGATACAGAATTCCACATATTCAATTATGGTTAAAATTAATTTTCTAACGGAAAAACATAAATTTGACTTGATAAATAATAAATAATTATTGAAAGTTGAAAACATTCCCCAATATATAATACCATAACTTGATCTATATTGAAAAAACGCCAAGTTTCAATCATACCTCGAAGTATCAGCAAAGAATGACTGTCATTCGTTGCTGAGACTTCGTTCCCGCAGTTAACGCGCATACCACTGATGATCTCTATGGCAGTAGCAGACGAAACGTTCGGCTTGGGAGTACCAAATGAGTATTTTGAATAAAATGGTTATTGAATTTGAAAACATTTCTTTACTTAATGACGAATTCTGGCTTCTATTTATCTCATTTTTTCTCAGTAGCTCTTATGAACAGAGGACTACTGAACAGAGCAACTACATCAAAAGTTGCTAGGAAATAGCCTTTTAGAAGTTTCATTCTATTGAAAATTGTATCAACTTGAAAAGAATCTTTTATGTAATAGTCATTATCATAATCATAGGAAATTGTCAAAACGATTCTTACAGGGTTTCTGATTAATGAAAGCATAGGCTGCAAGGACGTCTTCATGAATTTTCAGAAGCGCATAGAATTTTTTGCAGACCCCATTATTTTCAGTTGATTTCGTTTTTTAAATTTTTATCTATATCATTGTGATTTTGTGGGTTTTCAATTGATTCGTTACATTTTTTTTTGGATAAACATATGAGAATCATTATCGATTTGTATAAATGAGTTGCAATTTTCAATTAATTGGATAGTTTTTTTCCTGAAATAACTATGACATTGCCCTACTCTGACTCAATAACAACTTACTGTATAATAATTTTTGAAAAACTTTCAGATTTTTGATCCTCATGAAAGAAATTTCAGAATACATCCAGATATATTAGTGCTAGATAAATTTTCACTCCACCAGGTTGGCTTTTGGACTCTTGAAAAAATGATTATGGCAATTTATTCAATGTATTTTCATTCTAAATCAACGCACATAAAACTGATGATGTCTGTCGTTTGGTACTCTAGGTTCCATTTGACCACTGCCTGCTAGCCCGTATTTTGTTCTTTTCAAATAGAGTGATGTTTCTCATTTTCAGTATAGTTTTCTGATATTGACTTTTTCATTGAATACAAAAAACTATTAATTGAAATTATTACTACACCATTTATTGATGGTGACTGACAACAATGGTTGTACAGCAATAAAGAAAACTTCTCTTTTCACAAGGTTGGGATTTCACAAATATTTAAGGTTTTCTTCGTCTCAGTGTAGTCTAGTGGTTCTCTGATCCATAATACAGTAAGCCTACGAAACGTGTGTTAATTCAAAAGATATCAGCAAATATAACTTTTGAATATACTCCAGTGATTTAAGGTTTTATCTGCGGAAAAATTCCTACTGAGCTGAATTTTGGTATACATCTTTATTATGGCGTTTTAATAAAGATGTGAAAAATCGACATTGATATCTTGCTGGCTAAAAAAGTAATGAGGGTCAAAATGTCACGAAAATCAGCTTTTCGGGATTATCTCGCGACCTATAACTCGAAAATCAATAAAGGTAACCATAAAAATTATTTCTCATACGATCATGTACAAAAAATGTCTCTTGCATTTTTCTGTTAAGTCAACCGTTTTCAGATTAGAGCGCTGAGAAAACGACTACACTATGATGATGCACTCGTTTCCGCACCACCTTTGAGGTAGAATGCAAGGCGCATTTTTTTTACATGATTTTCCCCGTAGGCATAATTCATGAACTGTAATAAAAGGTTTTTTTTATTTTATGCTCAATAATTTTTCATTTGTACATTGAAAATAGGGAAAACAAATTTTTGTATATAATTTTCTTCCATAATCATTCGTCATCGATATCCTCAATTTTAACTTCGTCAAAAGTTGCTGACAAAACATTGAGTGAACTTATTGCTGTATTTAAATCAACATCTTCAACATTTTCTTCACTAGTGAACTCTGCGTTTAAGCGTGGCTGGCCACGACAATGTCCACAAGCTTTAGAACATCTCAATTCAACTTTTCACATCCACATTTGCCGCCACAACCGTTTGTACAATTACAAAAGATTGTGTTTAGTAGATCTTCGGGTGCTGGTGGCAATAAAGTTGGTTGTAATATATTATTTTTCAACTCCCAACCCCACTGTTCTGGATCAATTTCTTTTCCTAGGCAGGTTTGTATTTGATGATAGACTCGATAAATATGCTATTGAGCTGCTGAAGAAGTGGGTGGTAATAATTGAAATTTCACAACTGTGCTTTGTCTTGTTAGTTTAGCAAAGCTGCAGTATCTGTAATTGTCAATTGAATTTTCTGATTTTGGAGCAGTGTACATTGCTAGTAGAAAATGTATTTCAGCATTGACAAGGGCATCTCGAGCGCAGTTTTCTTGTTGGAATATTTCTGCAGAATTGTGTAAGTCGGGTCTTTTTTCGAACATCTTCATGACTTTAATTTTCCCTTTCCCAAAAAGTGTTGAAGTTATGTCTCATCCGGTCATAGCATGTCGAAACAGAATATTTTTCTTGAAATGTGGTTACTTGTTGAGGCTATTTTTGTTTCAACATTGTTTTCCCTTGTCTTGGTAAATCACTGTTACGGTTTTGTGTCAGCTCACTCATATTATTTACTGAAATCGCTATTAAAATATCCACAAAAGTTTCTGATGTCAGGAGTCAACCACGATTATGTATAGATTCGAAAAACAACTTGTATATTAGCTTCAAAACTCACTTTTTTTCTAAGTATAAATTGTCTTTCATCAACTCGGTCCAATTCGTTCAATGAAACTCCCACTAATTTGGGCCTGGAAGAAACTCACAAGCATCGTTCATTTCCGCCGCTGGAATGAAATTCAATACACCCACCTCGAAAACTTTCCAAGCCGAAAATAATTGACTGATAGCCTCAACGAGAGTTTTCTTGGTATCGGGTTTTAGATCAAAGTAGGTACTTTTTAGCGGTTGTTTCTATACGCGAATCTTGTTAATTAATTAGCAATTAGCTTGAGTGGATGTAGAGTAGCGTTTTTTGCAGGCATTTTTGGTTGGTTTCCTAACGTTTCAAAGGCCGAAAATGCTTCCAAAGAGAAACAATTAGAGCTGAATCCTGTCAGTTATTTTCATCAGTGGAGTACTCAAGAAAATTCATGGAATATTTACTTTCAGATAGAAAAATTTCATTGAAAAATTATTGTACTATAAAAGTCCCTTTCTAAACACACTAGACAACAAATAATAAAAGAGTCAGATGCTCAGCAGCTTCGTTACCTTCGAGATCAGTATGTTCAGGAATCCAGACCAAAGACAATTCGTAACGTTTTTCTTTTGAGCAGTCTTTTTGGCAGTTCCCAGTTAGACATTACTTGGTATTTCGAGATCTGCTTTGGGGCTGCCACTGTTTATCTAACTTGAAGGTTTTTTTCCATTTGTGAATCAATAGCTATCTGCTTTGTGTATTTCCTTTTTTCGAGGAAGATATGTTGTAATTCATTCTTGGAAGCATGAATGTGACTTTCAATATCAACCAATGGTCTGTTATGTTTGGTATGAGTCCACTATGCGCAATCGGCAATATGCACAATTATGTATGTTGTCTATCTAGCCTAGGAGGTAAGTCTATACATATGTCTAGGGCTGCTAACGGTGCCGGTGTTGGGAACCGTCAGCATATTGAAGAACTGTGCCTAGACAGTTAGCAGCACCAGGATATATGTTCAGAATTTTTAATTTCATTCAATCTACTCCCCAAAATATGTATACAGAATATCAAAAATTTGATTGATGATAGTTCATTCCTACTGCCAACACGAGCCAAAGCCTCATTAAATTGTGACAGTTACTTATGATCTTTCCTATCCCTTTTTAGAAACGATGAAAAATCTATTGATACAACTTCGTAAGGACCACCTCTTCGGGAGGACTTTAATGAGGAAATAAAACCAAATCACCCCTATTCAGTTAGAAGTACTAAAGTTCCGTGTACCTCCAAACATTTGCCATTCTAAGTAGCTGCTTATTATAGCTGCTAAAATTGCCTAGCAAACATTCCCAGACAACTCCCATATTCTCGCTGAATTAATACCAAATAAAAGAAACGGGAATCACTGGAAGAACCCTGAAACTGCTGGGGTGGCCTCCGGGGGGAGCAATGCGCAACCGTGCGGTGTTGCCATGTCACACTCATTGAATTCCCATCAGCTTCGGAGCAAACTCCAGTTGTTTTCAAAAAATATTTCAATAGTTTTGTTTTGGCGGTTGATTTTCATACTAAACAAAGAGTTATATTAGAGTTATATTACTGAGACAAATAAGTGAGTTTTCTTTATTGATATTCTAACGTCTTTTGGTGTTTGACATTGATATGGGAAATCAGAAAAAATATGATGACCTCGCCGAGGAGAGATACTTACAAACACACACCAACTTCCTCACAAAATAGAATCTAACAAATTGCTGCAGAAAATATAACTGGTGCCACGGATGTCATTTGTGCAAGTGTGCTTCTTTCTGATTCGAAATATTTGAAATATTTATTTATGTGTCCTGTTATGTATATCCTGTCATCGAATATTGTGATTTCTGTTATTAGAGTTTTGGTACAAAAAATGCTTTTTTTCGCCCTTGGGGCTCTGTTTAATAAATGATGATGATAATAATTATAATTTTCATATTTTCGAGACATCACTTTTGTATTTTTTCAAAATAATTTACAGCCCTATGATCTAAACATGGTCCAGACACGACATCACAGACATTGAAATGGCTCAACACGAGTCTTGCACCCAACTCCATTCTAAGCGATGTTGATAACAAATTTATGAATACATAAAGCATTTTTAAAGAGTAGTACGATTTTTGGAGGCAATACTCCACGTAATTTCTTGATCTGAATCTGCTCATCTGTAACTTAAATTTCCATGAGAGTTCCAAGTATATTATTAGATCTTGCCAAAAACCATGACATTAGATTCAAGATCATTATTCTGTAGATTGGGCATTTTTGACACACTCACCAATTTAACCAAATCTACATTCATAATGTCCACGGCTGATATCCAGCTAACTGAACATTTGATATCCAATCATGTATGTGAAATGTTCGATATCATCAGCTTTTACAGATTTTCAAGCTTGATGGAACAACTATTTATTCATGGTAGTTGAAATTTCATATGAAGACTTCGTATATGCGGTGAAGCAATAATTAAACCAGTTCAATCTCGGAAACACTGCCGTTTTAATTGAATCTGTCCGAAACCGGTATGTAGGAGATCACTGGTATGATTTCTGGAACGTACTGCTGCTGGATTAAAGAGAAATATCTGCGAGAACAGCCTGTGTGAGGAATTATTCATAAATGTCTTTCGGATATAATTCGATAACTCCAGCGTGGTATCATCCGATGATGGCAGACTTTCGACATATCCTACTATGCAGGGACATTGGGGGGGAGGGTGAGTGTTCCGAATCTCAATTTGAAATATTGGTTCACTTCGATCAGAATTCTTCGGAAATGTTGGTATCTTTCAATACTGGAAGCTGAGTGAACAGTAAATATTACTGGAGTTTTTTTCCAACACCAAACCGTTATTTTAACACCTCGACACATGTGTCGATCGCCAAGTGATTATCTTCAAGAGGAAGGTTAAACTGAATGAGTTTCATATTCAAGCATTTCCGTTCTCGCTAGAACTGAGAATATCCTAACCTATAAATTATGAAACCCAACATGTCACTGAAACCAATAGTCAGTGGAGGAGCATCTGGCCTCTCTCCTCCAGCCTCATGCAAGAAAAACGAACTCCTACGTCAGGATTCTACAGACTCCTTTGGTGAAATAAGGGACTTCATTCTGGAATCGACAGACATTCTACTCAGCTTCGATGTTGTGTTCTTGTTTACCAACGTCCCACTGGAAGACTCTCTGAGATAGCTAGCCTATTTGATTCTCAATGATGTCGTCTATGAGCAACTAGAAAGCATGGCGATGCCCAGTGATAGCCAACTTCTTCATGGAACGTTTTGAAGAGAAAGCAATCGACGCGTCTGAGTTGAAACTGACCTTGTAGCTACGTTACGAAGATGACACCATCGTCATCTGGAAACATGGAAGGGAATCTCTAAACTACTTGAACGCTCAACACCGCATCATCAAGTTCACCGTGGAGACTGAACAGTAGCTTTCTGCTACTCTATGTTGAAACAAAAAATGTGGAAATATTCCTTCCTTCCTTTGGAAGATGTCCACATTATTTTATATCAAGATGAAGTAGTGGAAACCTAAAAACTGTCTTTCACAATTATCATTATTATGATCCTTTTGGTTTGTATCTCGAATCAATATGAATGATGGATCTTTCTACGCAGTATATCATTCAAATATGCCAAGAAAGCGAGTGTTTGTAGAGTGTCAACAGTGATACCCAACTTTCCTCTCGACGAATCCGGAAATTCCCCAGTCCGACAGATATCCTGAATATCCGGAAAAATTGCACGACGTGACAACACCGCCTCCGGGTGCAGTGGAGATCGATGCCGCCGCCCGACATCGGTCTGGGTCGCTCCCGGTCGTTCACCTGCTACATCCCCGAATCAACCCCAGTGCTGTGAGTATACGCTAAAGAGGGACGCTTCACCCTAAATGAGAGAGCTACGCTTTTGCAGCGGAGGTATTTCCGCATTCGAGTAGGGTCGCATTTGCTCCTCGTTCGGAGGAAATCTCCGGCAGAAACATCACGCAATAAATTGTTTTCTGGAGAAACTGGATCGCTGTTTGTTGATAACGTGCTTTGGAACCATGTTTCATTGACACTTTCCACTGATCGCGGCCTACTTATGATTCAATGATAAATCTACACAGAAAAGATTTGCTTCAAAACAGGTTTTAGTATTTCCCATTTTTGTGTCATTTTCAAGACCAAAAACCTTCTACTTTGATGTAGGACGGTAGCCTGGTGACGAGGGTGGTAGCTCCACTCAGTCAATCGACCGTTGTGCGAACCGGTGGTCAAATCGCAACGCCGGATGATCGATTTTCACTTCCTATCGTCCAATAGCGTTAGGAATCACATGTTAAAAGGTAAGACTCCGTTAGTTCTTAGCTCGCATAAGTTTCGACTATTGAGAGTTGTTGTTCGTAGGGGAGCGACAGCTGGTTAACGGAAAAACATATTTTAACAAACAGACAGGAGTATTCAACTGCCGAAAAATATTTAAAACACTCTGCAAACTCTGCAATTTATATTGGACGTAAATTGGTGTATACTCCATATCGTGAAAATTTTTTCCGCGAGGTCCTCATTGTCCTGATGAAGATGTTCTTGAAGAATAGAGCAGTTTTAATTTATCCCCAATGTTCCAGACTGTGGGAATTGTTGTAATGTATGTCTCCGTCCAGCAGCTTCAAAGTATGTTCGGTATATGTTTGCTCATCATTTTTATGACTGAGCCATCTCTTCTATCTTATTTGAAACATATATTCGAATATAAAAATGGCTATTGGGCATCTAAGCATTAAATTCCACTCCGTAATTGCCACTCTAAGCCGAAATGTTTTCGTGTTGGCAGCTTTTTATTAATGGCATGTTTTGAAGTCATTTCCTCCAAACGGTAATATTCCAGCCACTAGAATGACTCTTTTCTGGATATAATCTAGCAGCTTGTGCATCTTTAAATCTATACTAATATTCTAAATGTGAAGGTTTGTGAGGATGGATAAATGTATGTTTATATGTATATATGTTTGTTGCTCTTTCACGCCTAAACGACTGAACGGTAAATACAGCTTATACATCAGAATAACTTATAGACCACAATTTACAAAGGTTTTATGTAATTTCGGTGATAATATAACGATAAGTATTAAGTAAGCCAGAAAAATTCTTGCTCTCTGAGAGCTATCTTGGCGTGCGCTGCCTATACCGTTGGAGTTACATGATGATAATTTTTGGGAAAGAAAGTGTTTGGCTTTCTGCTACTCCATCTTGATACCAAAAAAGGATGAGGGAATCTTCCAAAAAAAGGAAGGAAGTGATCAATTTGAAAATAAGTAACTCTATACATGGATGTGTAGATCATGCAAAGAAGTAACTTTCAGAAACAA
>WOGO01007553.1:0-11093 GCA_015342085.1 Leptinotarsa defecta
ACTGGATGTAACAGTTTAAAATGTGGCTGTTGAAAACATGGTTTAAAATGCACAAATTTTTGCTGAAATTGTCATGGTTCGGAAAATTACTTCAATGTGGAAGATAAAACCTACGAGGAAGTTGATGATTCAGATGAAATTGTGGATGAAGAACCAATGCACACTGGATATAGTATTGGAGACAAAGAAGGTGATGGTTTTGAAAAATTTCGAAGATCAACTAGAATTGGTAAGGTTTGTCGAATCTAACGATGAAAAAAGGCCATCAAAGAGATGGCACTAACAGATAAGTGATTAAAATTCAAGAATAACGTTTTCAAAAATATTGTAATCAATAACGTACTTGATTAAAATGAAGTATTTAAATTCAATAGTACGATTTATATGTATATTTATATTTTATGCGATTTTCTATGACATGAATGTAAATAAAATTTAATAAATAAACTTTTTAAGTGGATAAAATTGCAGCAATCACATTTTTTTTATGAAATTGTACATAATGATTAAAACAAAATTTTCGAATTCGAATTTTTTTTCGATTTTTGGATTTTCTGAGAACATTTACTATAGTCATGTATATTTTTGAAACCATCAAAAAGTAGATATTTCAACGAACAAAAAGCACACCGACTTTTTGAAAAAATCTGATATTTTGACGCGAGAATTTTTGGTGCTTTTTCGATATTGAGTCAAAATAAAGTGAAAAAAATCAACATTTCAAATCGAATAGTTTACAGTGTATTTAGGACATAAAAAGGTAAGCTTTCACTAAATTTCGAAGAACTTTTTTTGATAAAACTGAAAATAAAAAACCAAAAACTTGGTTATTTCAACTTTTCACATAAATTTTCAAGTTATGAGAAAAAATTGTAGAAATAAAAGTTGTTGATCTTTTTATTATCTACAACTTTGCTAATCAACTTTTTTCCATAGGACTTGCCGGAAATCGAGATGAACCATTTTTTACCCTTAAAAACTCACCCCCTCCCACATTTCGAACTCATATCGCCTGTTATTTATTTTTTCTTTCATTTCTATCATATTCCTCTCGTCTTCTAATGGGTTTCATTCTACTGTCATCGACCCTGGCTGAGATCGTAAGAGTTCACGATTTATTTTCTGAAATCCAATACTGATTTTTCTAGAGGCGATTTAGTAGAAGTCTATATGGATGCATTAGTAAGAGACTTGAAAGAAATGAACAAGGAGCAATTAATAACGATTTAACGTTATAAAAATTGAACTTCGCTTTTTGTTTTCAACTTATTCATATTTTTGTCTATACTGTTCATTAATTGTTGAACCTTATTAGTTGTAAACAATGAACACATTTATTGTGATTATTATTATAATTAGTAGCAGCAATGAATGTCTTAGTTATTCTTCTAAATGGTCAACAGGAATATTTTTTCAGATTTCATATTGAATAATAATAATAATAGCATTTATTACCCAACAGTTAATAACCCAACAGTTAATAACCAGGGTTAACTAAGTATGTTAAAAAAAAATATATCGATCCTTATAATTACAAAGTTACAATTTGAGAAAATTAATGAATATTATAATATAATAAAATAAAATAGAAAAAAAACTATACCAAAAAAATTGAAAATTCTCCATGAAATACTGAGATGCAGTGTCAAAAATATACTCTAGGGAATCCAAATTTATATCACACAAATTTGAAATTAAATTGAAATTATTGCAAATGCACAGATAGGTGACTTGAGATACAAATTAGTTCTGGCCAGTCAGCTGTTAAAAGTTTTTGTACTTCTAGTTCTGAAATGAGGCACACAGAAAGTTATAAAAGATAACACCTCCATAGCATCCACATTGTTGTGCAGTAATTTATACAGAAAAATTATTCCAGCAAGTTTTCTGCGTAATTCAAGACTTTCAATATTGAATGTTAAGGTAAGAGATTTAATGGAATACCTCTATCCAAAACTACTCACCTTCAGCTTGATATTAACAATTTATATTTGAATGGACAAATTCTTGAGAATAAAAATCAATCCAAGTTCCTAGGAATCTTCATGGATAACAACATATTTCAGCTTTGAATAAAAAATTGGCATCAGGATGTTACACACTTCGAATAGTTTCAAATGAACTGAGTTCATCCACAACAAAAATAGTATATCATTCCCTGATTAAGTCCCACCTGAGATATGGTGTTGTCTTTTGGGGATTTTGCAGTCAACAACTTTTACATTCAGTGTTTGTTTTGCAAAAGCGAGCGGTTAGATACTCATGCAAGGTGAGAGTGTGTGAGTTATGCAGACCATTATTTTTAAGAGAAAAAAATCTCACTGTTACTTGTATTTTCAGATTTACAAAAAACATAATAAAAGAAAAGAAACAATTCAAAAACACAAATACAAAGAAACACAATTTGAACCAAACTAAGTTCACATATCTAATAGATAAAATATAACAAAAGAAAATAAAAATATAACAAATTGTAGACAAAATAGTTTGTATAGTCCCTTTCAAAATATGTAAATAACAAATATACACAATTTGAACATAAGTTCACATGTCATAGCAACAAAATAAGATATATCCCGGATTAAAATATAATTTAAAATATAGATGTCCATATAAAAAACAAAAAAAAACACCTATATTAAATCACAACAAAGTTCCATTGTAATATTCATCAAGATTGTAGTACGCTTTAGTTGCAAGTGCATTTTTTTTTCTATTCTCATAAGGTATGTGATTAAACAGCGTTTTACTTTCATAAATTAGAGAATTCTTTGTCTGGCTTTGTCTGGCATAGATCTTAAAAATTCCTTGACTTGAGAGAGTAACAAAGTCATTTACATAAATGAGGAAAAGAATCGGGTCCAGTACTGATCCTTGTGGAACGCCCCATAAGATGTCCCTAGAGTGTGATAGTTTTTCGTTTGATCTCACTAACTGTTTTCTATCACTCAAGTAAGACCTGAACCAGTCATTACATACTTTTCTGAAGCCATACTAGTTCAACTTTTGCAAAAGAAATTCATGATTTACACAATCAAAAGCTTTGGAGAAATCGCAGAATACTGTGTGATTCCGTATTAGGAATCACACGTTGAAAGGTAAGACCTCTTCAATCCTTGGCTCGCACAAGTTTCGACTTCTGAGGGTTGTCGTTCGTAGGGGTGCGACAGATTTTAAAGAGATTTAAACAGAAGTTATTTGGATAATCATTTCGCACAATATCTTTAGTATTCCTTTCAGATTAATATCATCTTTAATACCGTACAATCAAAATTACCATCTCAGGAGTTATCGCAAAATCAAAACTATCGCGTGTGAAAAAAAATTCACGTGGTCTCACATATCGACGCGACACGCGTGATGAAGAAAAGTTGCAAACAAAAGTTGTAAAGTTGGTTTTGTTTCATTGTTTTGTGTCGTCAAAACGCAAATTGACAGTTGTGGGCATATTTCTTTTGAATATATTTTATCAACTTTCATCATTATCAGTAACAATTGATACGAAACAGTTACTCTCTCAAGCACCATCAATCGCACTCGTCAAATTCCGTTTATATTTCGAACAAAGTCGAAGTTGACACCTTTCAAGTAACGATCACACAAATCCAATTAACCTCATTAGGCCATCGCACACATCAGAATAATTCAATTTTTGCATAAAGGATTACGTACATTAACAAAAGTCTATTGTTGTTTCGATGGAGAAGTATAATAAATTTGATAAATGGGTCGCTAGAGGTAGCTACTGTCGCATTAACTAGTTTCAAAATCTGTCCCCGACGTTTCTGGGCACATTAATATCATATACGCGATTAGCCGTGAATAGAAGCAGCCTCTTTTAATGCGGACGAAATATAGTACGGGGGCTTGGCCTGAGAATGGGTATAGACCTGTTGTTAGACTTCAATCTACTTAGACGGATTGACTTCAACTGCTGATGCTACAGTGTTATTCTTGAAGTGCTGAGAAATTTCAATTCTGGTAGTAATTTGATAATGGCTGCGATCTTATCAAAATGGTGGAGTTTTCATTGTCCCACATTCTAGAAAATGATTTTGTGGCAAATGTCAGTAGCAACTTCAGAATCTTTTCATGTGATGTCATTATCTCAACTCAAATAGTATATTGGCTTTCATTGAAACCAAAGATAGTGCTAGATTGCATAGTGATAATTTACTGCACTTTGGAGCAGATACATCTCAGGATTTTTCATATTCGACTGGAGCAATAACTTTAGATTCCAGAACGATACTGAACTAACAACACCAAACTTCACGGAACTGCTCCAAAAACTTCTATTCTGACCACTCGAATGAACTATTAATGTACTTCACAAAAGCAGCTGAACCACCAAAAGTGTCCCACAAAACAACTTGTTTCAACTCTGAACAAACATCTTTTGGTGCCCCTGAATTATTTCTATGAGCATCAAAGTGATCTGGTAATAGCGAATATTGGTTGAACAGAAAAGGCGAGCAGCGAGCAATTTTTCATTGAAAATAAATCGGAAAATGGATAGATTCACTAACTCTAACCAATAATTACTATATAGGTGAAGTTTTTCTGGAAATCAATAATATTCGACTCATTCGCGAGTATAGCTGTAAATATGCCAAACTGTTTTAACGGTATTTTGCTAATAACTTTCAATGTTAGTATGTAGCCCATCAAGAACGAAAAAAGGTGTGTTGACTGTGCCTGTAGACCCAAAATAGATGCGATATTAGATTCTGTAGGTTGGTTCTTATTTCTTGAATGGTGAAAACGATAGATTCAAGATGGAGTAACTGAAAAATAGTGCCCTTTTTGAGAAAAAGTCACAGAACCTTTTTGAGGTTCTTAAAGAAACCTATTTCTACAAATAATTCTTGCATCACAACTAAGCGAGTTTTGAAGATAACACTGTTGGAACCTGTTTTCTCAGCGACAAAGAAAAGTGAAAATCACCCCCTAATTACCACCCTAATTGAAAATAACCCCCAACACTACACAATTCACTTCATCAATGTGATCCGTGATAAGTTTTATAGGTTCAAAGAGATTCGTACTGACAAAATTTGAGTTTGAAGAGAGGAGAGCATTTTAGTATTTAGAAAAAGTCCGATTTTTTTAAATTGACTCGGAAACTTTTGATGTTACGCAAAATATAGCTATGATGTCTTTCCATCAATGCTACAATCATTAGTTTTTGGGTTTTTTCAAAACAATGGTTAGTATTTTCCTCAAAATAACAAGAATGCTTTTTTTATTTGATCCTCAAGTTTTTCAAAGACTAAGCATTTCAAATTGGTCAAACTACTGAAACACACACGATGACCTAGGTGGACAACTCCTCGGGAGGATGTACAATGGGTCACATGTGGCTTAAGTACTGTGGGTCTACAACCACCCCCCATACTCTGCAGATACAGAGATAAAGGGGGTGATTTTCATTTTATTTCACTGCAGAAATACATTTTTTGAAAATTCATCTGAAAATGTGGGTTTTTTGTCTGAAAATCTTACACTTTCACTCGTGAGTAATTCAAAATGTTTTTACTTTCCTGGAAATCTCCATTAAACAAAAGTTGCTTTGCAGACTCATTTTCGAATTGAAACGATCCTCTCCGAAGTATGAGGTAGGTGGATCTTGAATCAAAATCATAGCAGAATTCGGTGTTTCATCTTCAAGAATGGGACGACTTCCACATTTGGAGAGAGAAACATTCTTGTTCATAAACATATTATTATCCTACTAAAACGCAGGTGTTCTGGTAGATTTTGGCTTGATATCATTGACGGTACTCCGCAAAAAATGTTGAAACACTAAGTAAATAAGCCCCCATACTATTTTCAGATTTTTAAAGCAGTACAAAAGCTCGGTGAAAAGGATCCGAACTAATTTCTTTCAGAGTGCAACTGACAGAGGTTCCGATAGGCACGCCCAGTTGTAAAAATATTATATTAATGTGTTAATAATGGTCCTAAGAGAATAATAATGTGTGATTCCAGAAGGAGGATCCGATAACAAGATGATGGATGTGCTCGATTTTTTCGAAGCAGGGCTGCTGTCCCTGTGTTAACCATTGATGTTTCATTTGAATATTGGACTTATTATGTTAATCGGATCTGTGAGATGATGGGGTTGAAATTAGGAATATGGAAATTTTTGATGAATCTGTTGGTGATATCAATCATTATGCACTAGTATATCAGACAGTTTTGTTTTCAATACTAGTAGTTGAAGGACTACCTGCATGATAATGATGCTTACATAAAATTTATTTGTATCGACCGAAAGATCAACAGACTCATTAGTATATTTTGCCAACAGAATATTTCAATAGAGAATCAAATTTGATAAAACAAGTGCAGTAAATAACAACTTCAATTAGGACATGATTTACCACATCCATGACAAAAAGCTATTCAAACAAGCCATTAAACAAGTGAAGGTATCAGCAAATATAAGTAGACTAATAGATTGATAAAAAATCAACATAGTTGTGGCTTGTGTCCAAAATGTGATATTGGAGGAACATCTAGAAATTTCAGAACGAGAATTTCGGAACACACAAGAAATTATGAAGAAAACGAATTCAATTTATGCATGCTATCTGCTGGAAAACAACTACGACTCAGACAATAACTACGAGCTACTGCACGAAGAAACTATTCTGGTACTTGTTCAACTCAAACTTAAAATTCTATGAATATATCAAATACCATTTTCTGAATCAACTTTATATATTTTATACCAGAGTTTATACCTCATGGTTTCTTGTTTTTGAAGATTTTGTCTCTATAATATATTTACCAACTTTTTTAATCAATGATTGTACAAAGTCACTCTGAAAAAATTGGGAAAATTTTCATTTCTCTCAAAAAATATTAATTTATTCATCAATTTAATGACTCGTGATTCACTATTTACAACTGTAGCACATTCAACTTTTTCCGATTATCAGTACTCTTTCTCTCGTGCTCTGTTAACATCTTCAGATGAGTACCGGTCAAAAAACAATTCGTTCTCAATTTAAAAAATGTGTTCTGCAGTCAAAGTTAGACATATCTTGCATCTGATTACTTCATATCGATTCAACGTTACTCACTTATTCGAAATTTCGATAGTAATCGTCGATAATGAACATTTTTTTCAATATTGTAGATTTTGGTTTGGGAAAATCTGTTCATGAAAGTCATCACTAACGAATTGGTCAGTTGACAATGCAAGTTGTTGATAAAATTTTTGTTGAAATTCTGATCGACTTGTGAGGAATACTATGTTGTCTACTGATCATACAGGGTGTATCATAAGTACCTACGTTAGAATATTCAAGTGTCTGGAAATGCTGCGTTTCAGAGATACAGGGTGTTGAAATTAACTTTTTTCGTTCGTTTTTTCAAAAATAACGTTTGCAAAAAATAAGTTATTTGCACAAAATTTAGTACAAGGGTTTTTTTTTGAGGTGGGAGTTCATAGTTTTTCAATGATTTTAATGTTATATCTAGAGGGGGATGTGTACGCTGTCGTTATTTATTTCAAATTACCCTAACTTTTTTGACACTAAACTTATTGTACTCCTCATGAAAAACCCCTAATCCGACACCTTTTCCAAATAAAAAACACGGTTCGTCAACAACGCTAGAGGTGACCGTTTTTGAGATATTTACAATTTTCTATATAGGGCGCTAAGTGAAGTTTCTGAGAACATTACAAAGACTAAATATGTGTTAAATCTCGTCAAAATAACGAATTTTTCTCTCCAAAATATTTATCGAAAAATAATTCGTTTTCGAAATACAAATAACTAAAATTGCAAAAAACTTATGACAAAAACCAATCATGTTATGAGAATTTTCAACAAATTGTATCTTAGAAACGGTTGATTTTTGATAAATATTTTGAAGGAAAAAGTTGTTCATTTCGACGAGATCCACCACTTACTTACTCTTCCTAATGTTCTCAGCAACTCCACTTAGCGCCGAAGGAACTAAGGAGGGTGAGTTTTAAAGAGGTACAGGAATTGATTTTCGAAACAACACAAAAAATTCGAAAAAAATGATGAAATCTTTATTGGAATCGTTAGAAAGATCAATATAATTTAATGTTTGAAGATAATTTCATGCAAATGTTGTCCGCGGCTCCGCTTTAGATGGTCCATGCGCAAGGTCCAATTTTGGCACAGTCTTTCTAACATATCGACCAGTATTTCACGTATAAATGCTTTAATATTGGCTTCCAGAGTGTCAGTCGTCAGTTGAAGAAGTACGGCACGATGATGCCACTGACCCATAATCCACACCAAACAGTGACTTTTTCAGGAAGCATCGGTAGCTCTGGCAATGTTTGTGGCTGGTCTTCACTCCATATGCGGAAATTTTGCTTGTTAACGTATCAATTCAATCCGAAATGAGACTCGTCGCTGAAGAAAATTTTTCGATAAAAATGTGGATCTTCCTCCAACTTTGCCAGCGCCCATTCACCAAATGTTAGACGTTGTGGGAGGTCGTGTGGCTTCAATTCTTGAATCAGCTGTATCTCATAAGTTTTTACAACCAAATCCTTTCGCAAAATTTTCCACGTAGTGGAGTAACAGAGGCCAAATTGTTGCGAACGGCGGCGAATCGACATTTCACGGTCATAACGAACACTGGCGGATACAGCCGCAATATTTTCCTCGGTCCCCACTCTACGTATGCGTATTGGAGGTTTAATGTCCAATACTGTAAACTGGACTCGAAATTTCAAGTTTCCGAATAGCTCCCTCAGTAGGTCGACGAAACTGCCTATATTTTGGAAGAAGTGCACGATGCACTTTCTTCACCGAGCATGAATTTTGATAATAACATTCAATAATTTGCAAGTTTTGAAAGTTCATATCATTAGGGGTGGATCACAATGGAAAATTAACGGATAATAAATGATACTGATTTATATAACAAAATTACACAAACCAGAACGCCGCCTTATCTGTACAGGAAAATCACTTTTCGTACTGATATTCACAATTTGAACATCAGATTTAAGGGTACTCTTACCCCACCTAGTTTTAAAACTGAATTTTTCAAGCGATCTTTCAGCTATAATATATGCCAAACGATCAACCTGTTACCAAAAGAAATATGAAATTCAGAACTTTCTGTTTACGGAAAAGATTCAAACTTCTTCTGTTCGAAATCCAACTTTAAGTATAAACTGCCCAATCCCTATACGTTGTTCATCAACAGGAGACCAGAATAAGACTCAGTAATGGATGTCTTTTTTAGCATCTTAATAGATATTTGAACATTCCCTTTTTTTTTCATGTATTACTTTTTTTTGTCTTAGCTTAAGTAGAATATTTTTGAGGTTGACTGGAAGAACAACTCGGTAGCACTTGTGCTAATTGAGTTGAACTTCTCCTTCTGTTATATCAGCAACTAGCTCTGTAATTTATGTAAATATTTATATGTAACTACAGCTGAGAAACAATAAAAACGATTATTATTATCATTATATTTCAAGATTTTATTTTCCTTCATTTTTCAACTCTAAATTTTGTTAAATTTCCACTTTGAACCTGAAATTCATTGATTTTACGTATCAAAATCATTGGTAACTCTTCCACACCTTCCATAGACTACAATGGAGAAGGCAGATTTACAATTTGTTGTAACGTGTGATAATCTAGTAACAGTTTAATATTCTATAAGTAATTTGCATTTCTATGGATTTGTTTCGGGAGACTGGTTCATTGAGTTTAGAAAACAGAATCCAATCATTGAATTCGTTCAATGTAGAGTATCAAATGAATTCATCATGTGACGGGAAGTATTCCAAGAAATCTTTTGTGTTCAGTCAGCCACAAATTTTATTATAATTATAGACGGATATAAGAGTTCCAGCTGGTGTGTAATCGAATGTTCACCTTTTTTATCGTTCACACCGTCTGAATGATTATAAAAATCGAAATTATTTTTTGACACAATAGATGCAAAAATTCAGATTGTCATCACGAAAATTATAATGATTTATTCATTTATAGCCAACGACCAGGCCGCAGCAGGCCTAACTGGAAAAAGCAATAACGCGAATATAAATAATAATAATGACGAGTTAATTTGAATTGGGGTAAGTAAAGAGTATATCACATTGAAAATTCAATTGAACTGGTGTATACATAGTCTAAAGCAGTCTAAAGAAATTAACATTTGAAGTGATGGTTTTGACAGATTAAATAACTTGGCAGCCACATCTGTCCATTTTGCCGCTGCATCAATTTCAAATGGAAATTTAAGAAACGGGGATAGCTTGCCTATCTCTGCAAAAACTTGGAATCTTGTTGTTAGGATCGGACAGAAATTTTACAAACTCTGCAATGTCTTCTTGGGAGGTTTTTTTTCAAATTCAAGAACTGTCGGAAAATTAATAAGTTCTTGTTTAACGATATCTTTTCCAGAGATATCCAGCTTTCGACGAAAAGCAGACATGCTTTCTATCAGATCACATATTAATTTTTCATTTTCTTATAACTCTGTATTAAGCACATTCAAATATTTTAAAATATCTTTCAAGAAGAGTGTTTTAATTGTCCGCAGTTAAAATCCCAGTTCTTCATGTAATGAATTGCAGAGACAACATCTTTTTTCTTCAAAAAGTGACATAACTACTGCCAACATACATTCCTCCACTATCTCAGAATCTGAAAATGATTTCTGGTGTTTAATAAGAGTCCTGCACACACGTATCGCTGCTTCTGTGGATTTTTCTTGATCGCTCATGCAACGAACTAGTGAGAACTGAGATATGTCTGAATTTTTTCTTTACGAGCCTGACTGCCATAAAGAAAGTTTTTGTGGAATTGCTGATGAGTTGTTTGTAGTATCGCTTTTAAATTTCCACTTTTAATAATAGCGACAGTTTTATTGCATATAAGGCATACTGGAACCGCTTGAGGCCTATCAGGCAGCGTAAAACAATATTTGTCAATCCATTCTGCCAAAAACCTATTTTTACTGTCGACTTTTCGTCGACGTAGGTACAGAAAGATGTTTTATCAAATGAACTAAAACGACAGAAATCATAAAACAAATATCCGGTTACTCCGTTGTTTGTGCTGCGATTGGCAGTC
>WOGO01007554.1:0-11093 GCA_015342085.1 Leptinotarsa defecta
AAAAATAATTCGGAAAGTCCTAGGTAGCAGTCATCACACCACTCTCCTCTGCAATCTACGGTATTGATCGCATAAAAAAATATATAAGTCAGGCCTGGCATTACCTGAGTAAATTTGAAAATACCTCGCCCAACGATTTTATTATTTTTTATCTGATCAATACCGTAGATTGCAATACCGTCCGTTTTATCACATCATTATTATCTTTTTTTTTTTTTCAATAAAACCGTTTATCATTTTATTATTATTTAAAAAATTAATCATTACTCTATAAATTTACAATGTCCATTATTTACTTTCTTCAAATAAAAATTTAGTTGAATATTTTCAATCTGTATTACATATTATTTTCAAAAATATTTTTATAGAATTTCAAATTCTTTTGAATGTATCTTTTTAACACTGCTTAACCTAAAATTCCATAACTCATCTGAGATTGTATCAAAGAAAAATAAAGAATCTCAATTAAATGTATGTTTAAAAAATTTTTCACAAATTAAAATTTTGGAAGATTTCGTATTTTTGTTACAATATAATTTATTTGATGGTCCCAGTTTAGATGCCTGTCAATTATTAATCCAAGATATTCGACATTTTTGAAATCATCTAGAATAACGGTTTTCAATGCAGTCCAAGTTTCAGCTTTATATAAAATAACTGTATCATCAGCAAAAGTGTGAATTTTTCCTTTGGTTCCTAGTGAAAGCAAGTCATTTATAAAGATATTAAATAGTAAGGGTCCTAAAATGGTACCCAATATTCAAACAATTTTAGATCATTGAAAACATATTTCAATTTCCTCAAAAGTAACTCATGGCTGACAGTATCAAATGCTAGGAAATATTATTTAGTCCATAAATATTATTTGTGAAATAATCAATGACATCTTCGGTAGAATTTTTTTTTTAGGCTGAATTGTTTGGTATATAAAATATAATGTTTCATTGAATAAATTATCTATTTTTAGATTTTAAAATTTTTTCAACCATTTTTGCCGATATGAATATAATTGGTCGATAATTATTCACATTACTTTTGTCTCCCCCTTTAAAAAAACGTTTCATAAATCCAACTTTAAATAATTGTTAATATTCCTGTATGTATGATAGTACTTGTTGAATGGGTCATTATTTTTGCTATTATACCACTTAATGTTTTCAAAACTTCCTGGGCTTTTTAAAATTTTATCTTCATTGTTAGTGTCGATTATTTCATCTACATTTGTTTTTTTAATACAAAAAAAGTGCAAATTAGTTTTGGGCGATTTTTGACTAGAATCTTTACCTTTTATAATATTTTCTGCTAGACTATTCCCCACATTACTGAAATAATTTATACATTCACCTGATATCATTTTTTATCACTAGTTATTGCCTTATCGATTATAATGAATTTTATTTCATTATATTAACAATAAATGGTACAATTGATTTGGAGAATAATGGAATAATGATCTGTAATATTATATTAATACATAAGAAGCCTAAATATGTTTACTTTTAATGAAAATGTGATCTACACATATGATTTTTGAATGTCCATTAATGAACAATAGGAATACAAATTGATTCAGGGTATTTAAATACTAATGAGTGTAAATGGAACTAAAAAAGATATTAATATTAAGAGCTCCCATCCTACCATTAACGTGGAAGGAATTTGTAGTCAGTTGTTTGCAAGTTTCAGTAAGGATTATCAAATCAAAGTCTTCTTTTAGATATAAATAAATAGTTGAAATTCATTAAAGCTAATGGCCAATTGAAAGGTAAGACCTCGTGAATCCTAAGCTCGCACAAGTTTTCACTACTGAAAGTTGTCGTTTGTAGAGCTATAGCTATACTCCGAATGTAAAAAAACTGAAATTTTGTCATCTCTGATTTTTTTTTAATCTTCAATATTTAAGATTACCTGTGTATACACCTGTAAATACATATAAATCTTTGATATGTGTATCCATTTCAAATCTGTTACGTATTATTCAAAATTTTTATCAATACATAACGAATTTTTTGAATTTCTTCTTCATATCATAATGATAGGTAGATCAGTCTCATTTTTCCGCACATAAATCTTTCCATTTTTATACTATACAAATGTATAGTCTCTCTTTTCAACTTCTTGGACGTTTCCCAGCAAATATTTGATTAGGTTGGGCAATTCTTCATTATATTAAATTACTGTTTTTATTCCACCAATTTGTTGTTGCGAGATAACCTTTGATTTTGTAATATGTCTGTATACCACTGTAATTGTCTTTTTTCAATTCTTCATCTTACAAAATTATTTTTATAGTATTTTCCAGTTTTTCTTTGGCATCTCTAACTTGGCGAATTGATACTTGACTGGAATTGCTTTAATAGCAGTTTCAATTAATTGTTCATCTCTGTTTGTTGTACTGGTATTCTCTCACTTCTATATTACTTTTTTATTTTCATTTATTCTTCAGCGTTTACAAAATATTTGAGAGAATTTATTTATATTTTTATAATACCATTTTCTTCTCTCAATAGTTTATTTTCATAAATTAATTTGGTTTTTTTTTTCTTATATTTTGTAATTGTATTTCAAATTATGAATACAATTGCCATATACAAAAATATAAGCGCTACCAGTGTTTTGTTGGTCTTGTGTATAAACGAGAAATTTTTTGATTTTTTCTTGTATTAAAGCACTAGCAGTAAGATACTTTAAAAGTAAGTATACGTTTTTTTTCTAAATCTTCAATAGGTACTGGACTATTAATTTTTCCTTCAGACTTTTTTTGGCCATGTTACTTTTGATGCATTGTCAATGGAAATTTATGTTGGAATAACTTTTTGTAGAATGTACTCACAATGAAAACTCCAATTTCCTTTGAAAGTTTATCAGGTAACAATCTATCTTCCTCACAAAATATTTTACGATGCGCTTCACCACCTATTGACAATGACAGTTGAAAACAAAAGAAATCTATTGATATTTTTTCAACATATATCATTTGAAAACTGGTCTTATCAATTTGTAATATAAAAGTTCAACATTTTAAAATTATTTCATTTGAAATATGTTTAAATTTACATCACATTCCGAAGAATAAATGAATGCAAGCATATATAAAGTAACAACTTTTCTAATAGGCCAGGTAGATAATAGGTTGAACTTACCTTCAGAATATCCAAAAAATAGGTCTTTAGAACTCTTTTGATTTTAATAAATTTCTTACACTTATGTGCAGGTTGCTTAGACCCTAAGTGAATCCCTAAGAACCTTCTAATAGCAGGACCTAATTCAAGAACACATAGCTGAATAACGCCATTGAAAACTGCAGAACCTGAAAAAGTAAAAAAATACTTACTTTGTAGTGTACATGAATCAATGCTATCATTCCTTACCTTCAACTTTGAAATATGAGGGTTCTTCATCTTTTTCTTGACTGGTTATTCTAAGTAAAGCAGCATGAAAAGCTTGAATCAATGCAATGATGGTTTTATTACTTTTGTCAGTATGAACTTCACTTTGCCAAATTTTCAACAATTTGAGAGTAATAACTCTGGAGTCCTTTTCTTGTTCATCTTCATCTGGCTGAAAATCAATAAAAACTTTTACAAGATAACAAACAAATTTATAGGTTGAAAGACAAAAATAATGTTTTTGTCATCTGTGTCCTTGAAAATAATTAGAGCACCACAAGAAGTTGTATGGATATGAGCCACTCAGGGCAATATTGAGATGCAAATTAGCAGTCATGAGACGCATACATAGAATAAGCCCTTGGGTTATTACACAGCATATGTAATTATTATTACTATATGTAATGATAATAAGATCATAATCATATTCAATTTTCAATTGAATAATAATAAGTGCCCTGGAAAATCGTAACTTCCAGTAAGTAAGTAGTTAATCAAAGAATGTAAACTTTCACAGCCAGATATAACTGTGTGAAAGCTGTATTCCGGGTTTTGGCCATGGTCTGTAGGTTTTTATGTGTTACGATTCGTCTACTACTGCGGTAGACATTATCAAAGGCCAGAGTCAAACACTAGCATCCCAGTTAATGTGTTTGGGAGTACCAACTCGCCCACTGCGACCGTGACAACATCATCCTTTGAATAATTGAAAAATCACAAGTTCAAAATTCAGTACATAATGAATAGTAGTTCATGCAGGTCAATTTCTTATTTTTTGATCATAAATGTGTCATCAAGAGATCTTCTGCCAACGAGTCGCAGGATTTTAAATTTTTCTCGTATACCCAAAATTGCTATTTCTCACAGGAAAATTTTTCCAGAAATATATTTTGGGTTTTTTCTACTCTATCCATATGTGTGGTACATAATTAAATTCATAATTTTTTGAGTACCTTTTTGATTATCAACATAACAAATGATAAATAGTAAAAAACAGAATGTTTTATCCCAACATCAAAATGTTATTTTTAACACGTGTTTCGATCACCAAGTGATCATCTTCACAATGTATGAACTCATGTAAGCCAACAGAAGACTAAAAGAGAAAAAAACCGCCGGTCTGAATGAACTCCCAGTGAAACTTATCAAAGTTGTTGTTAAGGCACACCTGAAACAATGTCTGAGAATAATGAACCTCTTATTAACAACAGGGCAATTCTCCAAAGAATGGAAGATAGCCAGACTTGCAAAAGGCAAAAATATATCGTACAGGCCCATATTAATTCTGAACATCATGGGAAAACTTCTCGAGCATAAGAAAAGGCAACCTAAATGAAAAGCTGTTCGGTTTCCGAAAAGGTAGATCAAAAACAGATGCACTGGCAAAGATAAAAACATCGCAGACGAAGCAAACAAAAGGATTGGTAGAAAAAGATGTACAAAACACGTTCAATCCATTCGCACCATGGAAAGGGATCCTGAAGGATATCAAAAGAAGAGATCTACCTGCATACCTGTACAATATGATTGCCAGCTACTTTGAAGAGAGGGTACTAATAGTAGGATACACGGGAAAAATGAATATCACCTGTGGTGTTCCACAAGGCTACGTAATTTGTCTCACATGAAATATATACTATGATGGGGTACTAAATCTGAGGGTTCCTAGGGGCCGTCAGATTTATGCCTGAAAACAGCCATGCTCCGTTAGGAGCATGGTGTTTTCAGTCTGTTTAGGTTAAAAGTGAGTGACACAGATGAGTTCAAGTATTGCGGAATTTTAGACACGGTAGAACACACGATCTTTGAATGCATACGTTGGGAAGAATAGATTGGGAAGAAGAGAAGATTTTTCCACTCGCCGAAAAAAAAAGTAGTACTAAACTACTATCGGTTAGTATTACCTATCTACTACCTGTTATTGTTCCTATGCTAAACTACCTGTGTTTTATAATACCTCTAATTAGTTATGTATTTCTTCTATGTTAGTGACTATCTCCTACATTTTTCCTCTCATATTTATTTATTTTTTTATTTAGAATTATCACGTATAAGCCCAAACAAAGGGCTGTTCGGAATAGGACCTTTGTCACTATTCATGGAACTCATTTTGCACGTATCGATTTCCAAGCTTTCGAAGGCATCCAGAAACCTGTTGTCATGTACCGGTCTTAAAAATTTTAAACATTTCTCACTTATTCTGTGGTCGTTCTCTATGTCATGTTGAGCAACACTAGATTTCTCCGGTCAATGAAACCGAACGTGTGAAACATGTTCCTTGTAGCGAGCTTAATAGTCTGTTTTACCAACATATTTCTTATCACAATCCATGTAGCTTATTTCGTAAATCCCAGACTTTTCTTTTCTTTTTTCAACGCCGTCAATTTTTGGAATTTCTTCCCGACGTTTCGCTGAGGCACATGACTAGCCTTCAAACCCAAAAAATAATGTGAGCAAAAAATGGCGGGCCTACAATTTCTTTTCCATAGACTGCTCACATTTCCCTTGAGCAAAGAAAAGTATGAGACTGAAAAAAAAGTTGTTAGGGAGGTGGCTGAAAGCAACAGGTAAGTATCCATCAAACATAGTTGATAAATTAATTATAAAATAAAAATATAGGAAGTATCTTCTTGACTCCTCGACTTTTCAAAAGGAGGAAGATTCAAGGTTAGTGCTTCCATATGAACCCAAATACACCAATTGGTTGGTCCAAACAATAAAAAAATTGAATGTAAGAGTGGCCTCAAAATGGCATGTACACTTCAACAAGTGTTGGGCAGTCCGAAAGATAGAATAGAACTTTATTCGTCACTGAAGTTATTACAAAAAGGAGTACAGAATGTATAACTTATTAGACTTGTCACAAAATATGATGTGAATTTAGTATTTAGTCTATAAGACATTGGAAAAAGGAAAGTCTGGGATTTACAAAATGAACTGCGAGAATTGTGATAAGAAATATATTGGTCATGAATAGCACAAAAGGTGTTATTACAAACAGCTCTTTGTTTGGTCTTATACATAATAATTCTAAATGAAAACCAGATAAATATTAGAGGAAAAAAATTTTGGAAATAGTCAGGGAATAGTGGTTTAGCTTAGGAACAATAACAGGTTGTAGTTAGGTAATACTAACCGGTAGTATCTATTGAAAACACTTTCCCAACACCAGAACAAAAATTACAGATCATTATGATTGAATTTTACTATTACTTTAGCGTTTTTATATGCTAGTGGCCTAACTACTACCTGTTAGTAGTACCTAACTACACCCGTTAATAATTTCTAAATACTATCTGTTATTGTTCCTATGCTAAACTACCTGTTTTTTAATACCTCTAATTTGTTATGTATTTCTTCTATGTTAGTGACTCGTCCCCTTAATTTTTATTCCTGTAAAATTTTGTCACAAAATGAACAGATCTCATTTTGAGCAAATGATTTAGGCTATAATTATCGTAAATAACATCAAACTTTAGTTACTTCTATGGTATCATTAATTATTGTACAATTTAAACAAATGAAAATTATTGCTTTTTGTTACAATCATCCGAAAAAAAAAATACTACATTACTGAATTGAAAATCCTTTTAAATATGGTATCACATGCTACCTCTTTTTAATTGAAACTTTTACAGGGGTATTTATTACCCCTAGGGAGTTGAAGGAGCAGTTGAATAATTTTATTGAGAAAGTGTATTTTTATGCATTAAAATTGACTTTTCTCGGGATTTTTCATTTGCATTCTCAATTACATAGAAAATTAATTTATCAGTTACTTCAAGACCTCGCTGGGGTGTGCAACTTCATTTTTCATTATCAGTAGTTTTTGACTCCATTTTTAACGATCAGTTCAAGAATATAAACAATGTTGAAATCAGTTGTGGGAGCTAAAGCGAATTTTTACCTTCTATTTAGTATAGATTCATTAATGTGCCATATACGTTTGTTTAAGTAAGTCATCAGAATCTTAACCAAAATACTGAAATCTGAAATAGAACTTTACAAACACAAAGCAGAAATGAAAGCACTTACCTCATGATGAGTCAAACTTAGTCACAAGTTTTTCACATGATGATTTTATGACTGAGTTAAATATAATTGAAGAATTTTTAGAATAGGTATATTTGAATGTGTTAATTTACTCAATTTCTTTTATATGTTTAAATAATGCACATGGTGTAAGTACTGTACTTATGTGTGAAATTACTATTATAGCAGTGTCTAGTTCAACTGAAGACACATAAAATAAAATCTGAATTGAATTTTTTACCTCAAAGTCACTCTCGTCACTAGCAACCTCTAGGTTTTCTTCAGGTTTGTGAATTATGTCATAATTCTCATTTTTCTCATCATCTATTGGTTCATCCGCTTCTTCATCAGATACATTGAAATCCAAGAGCTTTTTGTCATTTTCTTGTAAAAATTTATAAAACTCAGGGTCACTTTTCTGAAGTTTAAGTAAATCTCGTTTATGTTGTTCTGCTTCATATTCTACTTCCATATCAGGATCCGAGACTTGTTCCTCCATTTCATAGTTATCTTCATTGATTTCTTGGTCAGCAAATTTTTCATTAGAACATCCTTCTACTGTATCAATTGATAAGATACCACATGGTTTCACAGTTTTCTTAATCCCACGCGCTTTTTTGACAATTTTTGATTTCATTTTATTAGATTTCAATAATTTTTTTTCTGTCGAGTTTCGCTTTTTAATTCGTATCATAATGTGGGCTCCCTAATATAATCAACAAGAAACAAGATAAACAAACTAACCAAGAAATCTCATCTTCTTCTTATTATTTGGAAGGACCATAGCACAGAAAAATAAACAATCCGAATGGACACTCGAAAGCGTTATGTCACAGCATACCTATCCGGCACAGACCCTCCCTTGGGCGGGAAAAGTACACGCATATACTTCGCGTCGCTATGTCGGCCATGTTGAAAAGCATTGGACCTGTCAAGTTTAATGTTGGTAATAAATTGTGTGTTGTTGGTCATATGCGCCGAAGATAGGAAGCAACGACCATGAACAGAAAAAAGGTGGTCACATTTGTGCCGTAGTGAACTGTAGAAGCAGCAGGTTAAAGACTAATAAGAGTTTATTTACGTTTCCAAAAAATATTGATAGGTGGGTAAAACTCTTTCATAAATATTATTTGAACGTATCTTGAGGAGGTAGGAATATCTTGAAATCAATGCTTGAAATCCATTTTCTGTCTTTTCTCTTCCCTGGAAAAAGCTTGGAATTGTTATATTATCTGTCTAGGGCAAATTGAAATATTTGCCTACATACATAACTGCAATATTGCAATCCTTCCCCTTGCCAACATTTCAGAAGTTACTCTGCTGCCCTTTTCAAGCCTTTTTTGAAATATTTTCAATTGAATTACAACTACAGATCTGATAAGAACTCAAAAATTTTTTCATTTTCATGTATTATGATCACTTAACTATGAAACATTTTATGTTGGATACATTCAACGAAAATTGAGAAGACAAGCATTCACTTGTTATTGTGTATTCTTCAATATTGCTAAAAGCCAACAAATTTTTTAGAGCTATCCTTTGGACAGTGGCATGTGCTCGTGATGATTTAAGGGAAAAAGCTGGGAATCTGCATAACTACAGAATTTGTGAAGGGAATTTTGAGGACAAATACTTTCTCAATCACCTTAAAAACAGACTGAACAAATTACTTATCTGTGAAAGATACTATAGATACACATACAAACATGCATGCATATATGTTTGTGTGTAGGTACCACTAATAAATTTTTTACAATCAACTGCATTTTTATTTGAGAGTTTCAGTTACTAACGTTTGTGAGTTGTTTGATAATTTTTCTATTCAAGCGAGTTCATACATAATTTCAAACTGAATTTGATCATATTTTGAATTTAGACGACTCCAAATACAAGTTCAATAACAAATTCAAACAATATTTGATAGAGAAAACATTTTATTGCGTTTCTGCTTTTTATGATTGACTTTCTTTTCAATTTCTACACTGTAACAATTAGATGGTGATATTCAACAAATGAGGTATGCTGACAAAAATAAGATAATCTTTAGTTAAGGATCATACCAGACTATAATCGCTCCTTAATGAAACCTTTTGATTAGAGCTCAATTTCCCATACACTATACTCGTACTTGATGCACGTTTTAGTAACCAAATTAGCATCCTATTAATTGATGTTTAATATCAATTTCACTTCTGAAGATGCTAATTTGGATAGTGAAAACGTGCAACAAGTACAAAAATGTTTGGAGTTTAAGAAATTGGGCTCCATTCGAATATTTCTTCTTTAACACCAAAGGTTCCAGTCACATCTACGGCTCTTAATGTATGAATAGAGGAAAATTTCTGCGTGGGTAGCAACAAACCAAACGAGATGATATTTTCTGTAAAGTGATCCTCACATTTTGTGCCAGTCAAATCTAATTCTGAAACCCTAACACTTCTTATATTTTTTAAAAGAATTACAAATAGTATCGTATCAATATATTATTCATTATAGTGAATTATTTATTATGGTGAATAAAATAGCAACAATCAAATGACGAACCTTATTTTATTAGATGAAGTCTTTTGAAAAAAAAGTTCAATTTCATGAATTATGACATGATAAAATTTCCAGTACGCCTCTGTTATAGACACCATGTTGCAAGTCTGACCCTGAGTAATCCGCTTTTCAAGATTGCATCTTCATACTTTTTGAGATCAAAGGCGGCATCGTAGAGTGGCCGTTGTGGTAGTGTGTAGTGTTGTGCCACAGCTTACAAGTAAGCTGTGGTTGTGCTGTCTGTGATCGTATCCAGCCAGCAGGCAGTGTTGCCTCTGTCTATGAAAGTGCCATGAGTAGCTAGGGAAAGAAGGTCAATCACGGCAGAGCCCCGTATTACCGTGACAAAGCGATGCTACGACGAGAGGGCGCCCGGTATCTCGAAGGTTCCGTTAGCGACAGCTGATAGGCACAGTGTAATTCATCTTCTCGGCACGGATACACACACCTTAGGATTAGGCCATCATTGGGATGCCATTTAGTTAGGGAATAACAGAACTACACGTGATTCTGTCATTCCCGTATCCAGCGGGGCTACGTGGAAGTAGGCATCCAATGGCCGGTTTGCTCAACCTCCACATCCCAAGCCAATGCAACCGCAAAAACACCAGGCACAGTGGTTTAGGCAGTGAAAAATGAACAAGGACAACCAACCCGCCAAAAAAACTCAATAGGAGTAGCATTGGCAAGGTTGGTCCAAGGTTAGTACTGAATAATATTACAGTATTCCTTTACTACGGTAGTGACAATTCAACTGAAAGTTGAGGAATAATAATCGCTGTACACTCATACATAGGGGCTATTATTGCGTGACAAATGTTTATACCCTTCAAATGAGTAATTCATCTGTCAGCCCCTTTAACTTTTGAGCGAAAAATTTTGAATTCTTGTCGAGGACAAAAACGGTCTTCATGGCCTAAATTTGCTTGGTTTAATATTCAGTAAACGAAAGCCGGGAGAAAGAGGCGAAATAGTATAATAGAATAGAATAATGTTTGGTGTACCAGTGCCATATACACCCAAAGTTGGAAATGAAAAATTAAATTTTAAAAAAATCTGTTTTTCCGTTAACCAGCTGTCGCACCCCTACGAACGACAACCCTCAGAAGTCGAAACTTGTGCGAGCTAAGG
>WOGO01007555.1:0-11093 GCA_015342085.1 Leptinotarsa defecta
TAAACTTTGACGTACACATTGAGCATTGCAAGAAAACTGGCTCGCAAATGTTATGCAATTAGAATTTTGAGAAGTCATTTGAATACTGCTGCACTTAAAACAGCATACTATGGGACAGCATATCCTTTCCTCAAATACGGAGTTATGTTCTGGGGTGGAAGCACTAACTTGGAACGCATTTTCATTATGCAAAAACATATAATAAAGGATATGCTTGACATGAACTTAACAGATTCTTGTCGCGGGATTTTTAAAAGTAATAAATTACTTATTTTATATGGGATCTATATTTATGTTTGTGTTATTTTCGTTTATGACAACGAAGAAAAATTCATTATTCATAAAAACATTCACGAGTACTATACTAGGAACAATTCGAACCACGTACTTCCCAAACATAGACAAAAATATAGAACGAGGTCCTCCTAACAAATATAGACCTGATATTTTCGAGAGTATATTTTCATTTTCATTATATTTTGATATCTATATATTTGGAGAGGCGACACAGTTGGAATATTTGAAAATCCTTCCTTAGGCCTGACAGGCCCCTATATATCAAAGTTTAGCTTCATATGACTCATCAATATGGATAAGTAGAGATGAATGAGTGAGTATAGATTCATTTTCCCATTTACAGATGATGCTGAATGCGATTGCTGTATGTCCTGCCGCTTTCACCAATATATTTCATAGGACAATCAATACGAGATCAACATATTTGTTATATAATTTTCAGTACACATTTCATAATCCTGAGCAAGAATATTTGTGATTCTTATTTCTTATCTAGTAAGGGGTAGAGGAAGGAAATCCAACTCAGGTTAATATTCTTGAATCAACTTCACATATATATATATATGGAAAGCAAGGAGACCATGCTCAAGTGAGTCGATAGACCTTGCTAAAGAATTAGTCATAGTCCATCATGTAACTTCACCAACAATGTTAAAGAAAAGGATTATACATAGATGAAGCTTTTAATCTTTTCGAAACTCATTTGCTTGAAAAAAATCATACTGTATGATTTTCACTATAAAACGGTATTACAAAAACCGCGACACGTGTTTCGCTATACAATAGCTTCTTCAAGCATAAACTATGCTCGTGGTTTTTGTAAAACCCTTTTATAGTAAAAATCATACAATGAACTGTATTGATTAGTTTTTTAATATGGATTTTCATCAAGTATCGGTCAGTTCTATTCACTTATTTACTCGGTCGAACAAATTGTTCAAATTGAAATATACCTTCAGCATATACTTTAACATTTTAATGGATGCATTTGAGTCATTCACCAGATCTATCAACCGTAATAAACGTCACACTTTGAGTAAACAACCAATAACATAGCCCGTTTTTTCGAAAAAGAAAGATTCGGACGTAGCTTCCCAGAACAATGATAATTTCAACAAATGTATTTAAAACATAACAGACAAATCTTCAGTGTCGAATAGATCAGGAGTATTCAAGTTGACTTGTGGTTCACGCCCAAAACTATATATTGTCCAAACGGGGAGAACGTTTTCTGAAAGAATAAATGAACATAGGAGTGATTTCCTGAATATTTAGACCAATTTCACATCTGGAAACCATTTTTTGACAGACAGGCATTAGTTCCCAACCATGACTATGACATATCATATATAAAGAAAAAGTTTTGAAACAACATGTTATGGTTTGCTTAGAAGTTACTTAATTTGAGAATTTTCGTTCTATCAGGTGACTACTAATGTACACCCCTAGATATTTTACATTCATTTTAATGGTAATGTTGATTGTTACCCTATCATCGTTTATTTTTATTGAGTTGTGTTGTGATGGAATATTTTTGTATGAGCTGAAAGGCACGGAAAACATATGAATGAGTGAATTTAAAAAAAAAAATCAAAATTTTTCATTTATGAATCAACACGGACAAAATTTGATCGAAAATACTATAGGAATTGGAATTCAGTAATTAATCGTATAGAATCGGTAATAGTATATTTATTTGAGATAAAATTTGCATACTGACTTGGACAGTGACAAACTTTCCATCAGATGGTTTTTTCCAACGGTAATCTGTCTTGAACTGTCTGTGCAATTCCTAAAATTCTCTGGATTGAAAAACTGTTCCTGGGATCCAATTATTTAATTATCCATCTAGTAACTTGATATGCACTTGACAAACGAGCAGTTTGAAATACATTAAACAATTACATTTGCTTCGAACATATTCTCGTACCTCCTTTTCGATGTACTCCAATCACTCAGCCTTCATAAGGCTCAACGTATGAGCAATCTGCAACGTTTCATAACTTATTTGAGTTAATTATTACACCATTCTCTACTGGTATCAGTCCTTTGAGAACAAACCGAATTGTTCATCAAATTTGTAAATAGGTAATATACCGTGTATCGGCTCAATCGATGGCAGCCTTGTGCGACAACAAGAGTTTGGAGTTCGTGTATACTAAAATTTCTGAAGCGTCATTAACAGGAGCTTAATTTCAATTCGCTGAGCGAACATATGGGTTTATAGAAACAAAAGGTTCAACTGAAACAGGTGATTGAGGGAATCAAAATAGCCCATTTGACTAGAAGTTAACCTATATATGCTTATAATGGACCCAGCAATTTTGTATTATGATGATAATCCACAGCACATGTCACCAGATTATACATGGTGTAATGGAATACCGTTTAAAGATCATTTCTCGTCTGGTAATGAAGCCGTTTTCACGTTGATCTAAGTAAGAAGAGATATAATGAAACACAAAAGAGACCAGTAACTTCTGGGATAAGGACATTTGATATTTTCCACGATCATTCTATATAGTTGTTGACTAGTTTGGGTCCTCAAATCATTTTCAAAACTAACTAGATCACATTCAAGTCTAAGTAATTTATACCTACATTGCCTATCCTATCACAAATAATTTAGTATCTAAATTGTCTATACCTGGGATAACCTTAATTAATAGCAGTATGTATGTCGATGAACATAACAAAAACATTTTTTTTTGTGAAAGTGTAGGTTTTGGAAACAGGAGAGGACTATTGTTTAGAACAAGTTGTTCGTTGAGGATAATAGAATTGGGATTTTTCTTTGACTTGTTTATTTCCATAGATTCCAACAGATTCATCATTTTTTCAATTCATTTGTATCTATTTCATGATTCGAATTTTGAAAATGTTCGTCCATTAATGATTTTTCATCTGAAATGACATGTTTATGGTACCTTGTATCAAAATTTCTACCAGTTTGGCGTGTTTATATGGCTGGGCATTCACCACATTCTAATCGATATATACCAGATCTCTTCCCTTTGCCGAATTTAGGTTTCGCTTTGAATAACCTGTTTCCTAAATTTCCTTTGTATGTGTAGGATGTTTGTAGATTGAATTTCAAAATCAATTTTTGATATTCTTGGAGATTCTACCTGCATAATTGATACTAACATATTTGTGATCTGGTCTTGTGGAAATTGAATATAGTTCTTTCATTACTGATTTTTGTTGATATTTCATTATAATGTTGTTTACTACAGTAATATGTATTTTGTTATTAACTGCTATTCTTTGTTATTGATTGCGATTTCACTTCGGAGGTTTTGATTAGAAAGGGGTATTCTGAAAGCCTTATGTATCATAGACCTGAATGCAGACAATTTCTGTGAAATCGGGTTGAAAGGGACAAAAGGTATTGTGCAATCTGTAAGTGTGTTTTTTCGAAAAATGTCAAAGTCGAATTTATTATGGTTTTTGGATATTGTCAGATCTGAAAAATTCATCTTATTATTCTCTTACGATGAATTTGATTTTATCGTGTATAGACTATTTCAAGTAATGAGTTATTTGTCTCGTTGAACCATCGAAGCCTACTAATATGCCATCTTCATATCTGAACCACAACACAATATGCTTATGGAAAAGATAGTTATTCAAAATGAGATTATTTTCTAAATTATTCAGGAGGATATCTGCTAGTAACAGACTCAGCGGTGATCCCATCGGTAGGTCTGAGTTTTGTATATAAAATGTATTATTTAATTCAAAATAGTTTTGTTTCAAACACGTGTTGAACAGTTCACAGAGTTCACTGTTGACATATGGGTTACTATTATGTCCATCTAATATGTTTTTATATTGGTTAGGAATATATTGTATTGAAACATAAATAACATCAACTCTTGCAACCCTAATTTCTGATCATGAGTTGCGAGATACTGATGAGTCTTGAATGAAAACAGAGCATATTCCTTCTGGTGTTACACCACTCACAAGAGCTTGGTTCAAAGTTGAGCTAACATCTGACTATATGGAAACAAAGGGTTTCAACTAAAACACGTGACGAAAGACCAGAAACTTGTGGGAGTAGGACATTTGATACTGGCCTCTGTTTTGATGAATATATGAATGTACAGGGTGTAGCAACACAGCGTATTCATCCTCGATATGCAGAGTATAACACCACCAGGAGCTCAGAAATAAATGGTTAGACTGAAACATGTGATTGAGCATAACATAACACCATTCATGGGAACTGAGTTCAGAGCTCAGCCAACTTCTGACTTTATAGAAGCAAAAATTTCAACTGAAATAGTTGATTGAGGAAATCAAAATAGGGTAATAGCTCATTTGACCAGAAGTTAACCTAGGTATGCTTATAATTTCGAAAAACCCAGCATTATTGTATTATGATAATCTATGGTTCCTATCAGCAGCGTATATATGGTATTATGGATTACCGTTTTCAGATCATTTCTCATCTAGTGACGGAGACGTGGTGACGTAAATTCCAGTGAGAAGAAAGATACTGAAAGAGATAATAGACCAACACCTTCTGAGATTAGGATATTTGCTGTTAGTCTGAAACATAAATAACACCAATTCCACTAGCTCTAATGGAAATGGTGGGTTATGATGTTGAATTTTGAAATACAGATGAGGCTTTGATGAATAAAGATGGTGTCCAAACACAGCGTAGTCATTCTAGATATATAAAGTAGAGGTTGTTTTTATAGAGGTATAGAACTTTAAGTTAGCAACACTTTTTTAAAAGGCGGCCATTTTGTAAGCTGTCAAGTGATTTATGTTCAGTTTGGTTTGGCTTATCAACATGAATAGAATGACGCCTGAACAACGTTTCAAAATTGTGCAAATCTATTTTTAAAACCTTGGTTCTGATCGTAATAAGTATCGGGGCGAATTTTCTTCAGCGGTGGAGCTCATTTTTGTTTAAATGGATACGACAATAAACAAAACTGCCGTATTTGATAGTCATGATAATCCTCAAGTGTATGTTGGAACACTGTTACAAATAGAAAAAGTGGCTGTTTGGTGTGCTTCATGGACTGGTGGAATTATTGGTCCATACTTCTTCAAAAATGATACTGGTCAGAACGTTATAGTCAATGGTGACCGCTAGAGAGCCATAATTAGTGAATTTTTCGTTCATCAATTGAAAAACCATGATGTACAGGAGATTAGTTCCAAGCTCAGCGAATAATAATGATAATGATCAAAATAATTCATTCATATACGAATCAAAATACTTTCATAATTTTCATATGTGAGGAAATGAATAAACGTATACCACTGAAGCTAACCTGCTGAGGTTCTTATTTGTATGAGAAAGAGAGGTTTGGGGTTTCTGAGGCAATCATTGAAACTCAAAAGAGCCTTTGTAGTTGTTTGACGTTAGGCACAATGACAGTTTGCCCATTATACAGTGTGCTACTTTTTACGATTCATGATTATTAATCACGAGATGTATTGATTGTATTGAAATTCAATACACATATACTCCATACGAACAAACAAAAAACCTACATATAACTCCAACACCAGATGAAAAAAAGAAAAAATACTCAATTCTCTTTGAATAAATGAAGAAAAATCAATATGACACTGAAATTAGTGAAAATAACCAGAAAAGCTATTTTTATACACTCACACTCCACATTACACACCCAACATGCATATTGAAGGAAAACCAAATGAAAATGAGAAAAATATTTAATTCCAATGGAATATATGGAGAATGTGCTGATGAGGTGGCGTGGCATTAGTGGGGAAAGTAGTTGTTTTGCGGCAGGCATTTACCAGAACCTATGGTGTACGGACTTCGGTAGAGATGGAAGTTTCGTTATTCATTTCGAAATATTCATTTTAATTTTCTCTTTACAGTTTTCGAACTCATTTTGATTTATATTGATGAAGACTCCAGTAGTAATCCGCCATCATGTGGGTGTCCCATGTCTCCTGATACCTCTCTTCCATCGTTTTGATATCTTGGTGGAAACGTTCTCCTTGTTCCTCACTAAGGTCACCAATATTTTCTGGGAGACGGTCTAAGTGGCTTTGGAGGTAATGAATTTTAATACTTATATGACAACCTTGTTTATTAAAATTGTTGAGCATTTCTTCCACTGAATCCCGGTAATTTTCCGATTTATTGTTTCCAAGAGAAATTTCCGCAACTTTCACAAAAGAGCACCATGCATTACACTCAATTTCAGTCAACAATTCTGTAAAATCCGAATATTTTGTGAGTTGTCGTAACTGAGGCCCATCAAATATCCCGGCTTCCAATTTTTCTTTACTAAGCGCAAGGAATTTGCTGGACAAGTATTCAAAACAAGGACGATTCTGGTCTAGGGCATTTAAAAATTGTTTCATCAGCCCTATTTTAATATGTAACGGAGGTATTATTATTTACTCTCGGTCGACCAATGTTTCGTTAACTATGTTAGCTTCTTCTTGGACTAAAGCATCTCTAGAACGCCACTTTCTCCTACTCCAGTATTGGTCCTCAGCCCTGCTATCCCAAAGACACAGGAAACAAAGATATTTTGTATAGCCACCTTGTTGTCCCAGGAGAAAGTTCACCATCTTAAAATCAACACAGATCGCCCACTGATGTTAGTCATACTTGATGTTTTTTAGCACCAGCGACATTGCGTTATATTCTCCTTTCAGTTTTAGAACTGTCGATAAAAAGACGCCAGTGATCTGGTGTATACTCCGATACACCCATTTTTTCTAACAGGCCTTTAATATTGTTACAAAAAACCATATCATCTTGCTGAGAAAAAAAAGGCAGAAGATCTTTTTCTCTACTACGGTAGTATGTAATTTTAGTGTCTGGGTGAAGAAGTTTTTTTTCTCTTAGTCTGGAGGCAAGCAACTCGGAATAATCTTTTGGAAGGTTCAAATCTCTAATAAGATCGTTTAGCTCTTCCTAAGTAAAGCGCTCAGGACGTGTTGAATCCCCTTCAAAATCACTGTCGTCTTCCTCAATTCTATAAGTCTGTAGTTCGTCAGATAACGTTTCGATATTATCCTAACGTAACGTAACGTAGGTGGGCTGCTAATCATTGGAATGGGAATCTGCTCAAGCTGATGTGAAATTGGTTTTATTGTTGAATCCAGGTTAGGATATGTCCATGTATGCCGATTATTACAATTAATGCCCTTTATATTCACAAGACAGAAATAGCAATCGTCAAAATGATTCTTTGGTTCCCTTCATACCGTTGGACCACCACCCTTTGAACATTTTCGTTGTCCTTTCGTCCACTGTCGCAAATTTTCAAGACAAGTTTTGCACACTACATGTGGAGCCCAGGTTTCATCTTAATCTCCTGAATGGACACCAAAATATGCTTGACATGCCCTAGTTATAAAATCACAAACTGGTTTTCTACTTTCCTTCACAATGTACTCGCCACATAGGTATGTAGCAAAAAACGTTCGGGTTATTCACACAACAACGCCTGCTTGTAGAAGCCATGGATTTCAGTTGTCAAAAACAAACTCTTGCAACGAAACTCAAGTTTAGACTGAATTTTACAATGGAATGCAGTCGACTTTATAGGAATTTATTAAGGCCATTTCCGAGAAAATACTTATCGAACAATAGGTAAGAAGCAATTAGCGTCAATTTCATGTTATGGGCACTTCCAATAAGTACTCTTCATTTAGAAGTCATTAGTACGCATTTGTATTAAAGTTCGTTAAGTTTGTTTATAAACATATCGCAATTATAGTGGTAGAATATACAGAAATGTAAGAATATTTAAGTATTTGATGAGCATGTTATATCTCGAGAACTAGACCTGATACAAAGAAAAGATTTATATTTTCAGAACCACCACAGATGAATTAACCAAAATCAGTTGATTTTTTTCGGCAGCAAGACAAAAGTTTTTTTTTTGGTGGGCTGTGTAATTTGTTCTAATAATGAACATGAAAAAAATCAGTTCCGTAAGAAATCAACCCGAACGAACTTTGGCATAACCACCGTCTTGTATTCCTAATGACCGTACGCCACACGAACCTAGTGAACTGCTGTATTCCCGGAGATAGCGGGCGGTACATGCGCGAGTCCTTTGACGCCCGGCCCGCCGTCTAGGCCAGTGCTCTCCGGTTCTTCGCACTTTCCGGGACTTCCTCGCGATCCTACGATCCGCCACGCGATCACCGGAACAACCTGTCGAGTCCGGGTTGTAGTAGTGAGTGCACGTTGTTTTGTTGTGCTAATGAGGCGCCAGGAAACGATTACCGCCAGATTGGAATGATGTGAGTTGAATGTTAGATTGATATGAATGTTCCTTAACTATAGGTGGTTAACGAGACGTGCAAAAGGTTGTGAAAACTTGGGTTTTTGGCAATCGGATAACAACTCAATTGCACCTCCTAAGTGATCAATCTCCAAAGTAAAGTATTGCCAACTTCGTAAATAAATATAGCGTTTCATCAACATGAACCCTTGCGATTCAGCTTTTATTTATTGCAAAATAGTGATTAACTCCATCATTTAAATGATACGTTGTACACCCTTGAAGATCAATTTTAGTTTGAAACATTTCTGGATCACTTATCAAATGAGGCATGAAGAAAATCCGTTTTTTAAAATTTCGTTACAGAATTTCAACAGGGTAGGAAAAGGAAACTACCAATAATCCAATAGAGTTTCTGTGCCATTTTTGTCCATGCTGTTTGTCCAAGAATCTGAAAAAGTATTATTGATGGCCTCAACCACCCCATCATTGGGAATCATTATGTTATAGAGCTATGGGTCTTCAACAGCGAAGATTCATTCACAATTTTTGAGTTGAAACTTTTTGAATTCGCCTAAGTTTGAGAAGGTAAAATCATCTCTTCCATCATTTTCTCTTTGATTAATTTCAACGAATGGTCACCAAAATTTCAAGATGATGAAACGGTATTTTAGTGGAATATGATCCATGTAATCAAATGACCCAAGAACTCTAGAAGATTTTGCAAATGAAAAAATCGTAAGAAACATATATATTTTGAAATCATACATGAACATCAATGGAAAACATGTTTTTCTATTCTTTGGAAAGTATACCTCAAAGATGCTGGATTTCCATTTTAATATCAATTATTTTCTATCCATCACATTGTGTGGTTTTCTTGTGAATGATATCCGTTTCAAAGTCATAACGAATGTTTGAAGAACACACTGAATATGAAAAATGTATTCCTGAACTTAAATTTATGTTCGTATGAAAGTAGTTGTTCTTATAAAACTTTCATATTTTGTTTGACTTAATGTTCATTCAAAAGTATATTTGTCTCAAAACGGCTTTTTCCAGTTTGAATCTGAGAAAATTTGTATGCATGATCTACACATTTTTGTAGAGTTTATTTTAAACTCAATTGCCTTTTGCCTCCTTCGGGTGTTTAAAGCAACTGAATTTTCCAAAAACTAGTCTATTCCAAAAATATCTCCCCTTTCAATTGTTTTTATAATTATACAACATGGGTACTGATTTTTCCGAGAAATATTTTTTTTTCACCCTTCTCTGTAGAATATAGACTATGCTTACCCAGAAGACTGAACGAGTTATTAAAGATTAAAACATATAATTTGGTTTTGTGAACGGTTTTGTGATATCTTCACAATATTTGATATTGTGAACAATATTCATACTATTCCATTTCATTTTCGAAATATTTTTGGATTTCAACATCATTACATAATATGCATCTCATTAATAGAATTCAATCAGTTGCAAAACATTACTGTACCTTTTTCATGATCCATCTTCAATGTAAAATATTTCCATGTTCATGACGATTTGGTGCTTCACTGAAACAATACATTGCGGTTTTTTGTCGACTCTTGTTGCAACATACATTTAAAAATTTTTGAAGAAACTATCAACAGTTGAAGATAAATCATATGCAGTTCATTTGAGTCTCTTCTATGCCATGAAAAAGTTTTATGGAAACCTTCAACCAGTTTTCGAAAGCCCCATAGTGAATAATAATGTCAAAAGAGTTTTGGGTCTAAACGGTGAAAATGACAGTTTCTCACTGCAATTTCATATTCATCTTCGGGAACAAACTCTTTTTTTTTCACCTCCGATTTCTGTTGATGAATTGACACAAAAAATGTGGAGTCGATGAAAATGGTATATCACTAGATATATCTTGCTGTTTCTCAGATCCAACCTTCCACAATCTGTAAAATCCAAATCAATGAAAAATATTTAGTTGGATGATATTTATGGGTTGAAATTATCCAAGGACTACGCTGAAAACGTGTTGAACTGAAATGTTTAATATACATATCACGAACAATAATTTTTCGTGAATACATAAAATAGGGAGCAATTTTCAGGAAAATAGAATTATTATATTCTCATCCATTGTAATATCAACATCAATGGAAAGTCAGTAAAATAGTTGTTATGGTTTCGTGAATACAAGAGTGAATACAATCAGATTCATTGTGCATTTCTATCAAGTATTGGCCAATTTCATCATACTGAAGATGGAACTGAAATAAAATGGTAACTATTTTTACATGTCCCAAAGCTATACAAAAAATAACTCTTCATTTTGAAGTGAGACTTTTATGAATACATTTAATAGGTACTGATTTCCCAAGAAAATGGAATTATGATTTTTCACCCCTTGCACTGTTGAATATGAATGACTTATTCAACAGTACCCAACCAGCAAAGTTGTTTTGTAATTCCATGGTGTTGCAACAGTTTTATTTTATTAATATTTTATAATTACTTCCAAAATGCTAATTGATTGTATTAGATGATCGGTGAACACAATAC
>WOGO01007556.1:0-11092 GCA_015342085.1 Leptinotarsa defecta
TAGTCCTTAGCTCGCACAAGTTTCTCAACTTCTGAGAGTTGTCGTTCGTATGGGGGCGACAGCTAATTAACGGAAAAACAAATAAACAGATCTGCGAACCTGAAAGTAAAATGCTCGTTTATCTTTCATTAGAGGATTGAGTTCTCTGTCAATCCCATAGATGGCATCTTCGAAGGGGAGATGTAAACGCTCTCAAATTACTCAGGCTTCTCATTCAAGGACAGATAAGTGCAGCAATGCATTTGTGGTTCAACCTAAAACTACTGATGAGACCTAAGGCGAGCCGAAACAGCGCTGTGTGGAATCACAAATGTGTTTGGGCTTTGATTTCCAGCTAGTTGCCTTGCAATGAAAGACAGGACGAATCTCATTGGCGGTTGACGTCGAAGAGCTTGGCTTTGCAACTGGCCGCCCTGGGGAGCATCGTTTATGTGATTAGATGGCAACTTCGTAAGGAAAGATATTGTCACTCTCACTTAGAGGGAAATATGTTTAAAGTTCTAAGAAAACAAGTTCCTGTGGACAAACGTTTGTGAGTTATGATAAAAATGATATAAAACACATCATTACCAAAATGTGTGTATAAAATAGTATGTCATAGATGTAGCAAAACTAATAGGTGATATATATGATAGAGTACAACATTTTGCCTTGAAAAAGATTATGCTAGAGCTAGCATGATACTAAAAACTTGCAGATGGGTGAAAAATACAATATCTATGTATATCTTCACAGGTGACGAATATTGAATCTATGAGGATAAGCCCAGAAAAAGGTTTTTAAGGAAAAAAAACCAGGAAATATATTGGATATGTAGAATTTGGAACCTTTGACATGAAATGAATCTATTAAAAACACAAGAGACGGCAAAACACACTTCAGGAGACAACATTTTTGTTCTGATGTGAAAAAGTGTTCTTAATAGAAGAAAAACATCAACTAGCAACCCGCTAGAGATTTAGACGCCTTCCCAAGTATTTTTGTTAACGGTGTAAAATTTGTATCATTACTGCAAATACGTCCACAGACCAAACTCTCATTTAGTTGAATCAGTATCTATATGGTACTATGGTATTTCTTCCTGACGTTTTGCCAGCAAGAAGGTATGGCTAACTTCTTCAGAGGTGTTTCCACATTGGATGTTGAAAGCAGACCCCACCACGGCCGCAAAAGCCTATCAACCCTTACTCATGACCTATCACAGATTGGAGGTGCCGAAAATAAACAATTTTTTTTAAATTTTCGTTTACAGGATGTCTCTCCAATCCAATTAATTAGAACTTTCCAAAATCATTGTATTTTTCTATGACAAAAAAAATACATCAAATATTCTTTACAGGCTATGTCGGTGCTAGAAATCGCACGTTTAAAGGTAAGACCTCGCTAATCCTTCGCTATCACAAGTTTCGACACGTGTTTCATCTTCAAGAGGAAGATTAAACTATTTTTTTTATACAGCTTGAAAATGGTTTTATATATAGCTATAACATTTAAATATTAGATTAGATTAGACGTAAAATTAATAGATAAGGCAAATTGTAAAATTAATTTAAGACACCAAAGATGTGGTACACCTATATGTGTAGTAAACCTGTATGGTTTACCTGTATAGTATAAATAGGGTTAGCCTTACAAGTTCTAGTTTAATCTTCCTCTTGAAGATGATCGGTTGGTGATCGAAACACGAGTCGAGGTGTTGAAAATAACGATTTGCTGTTGGGAAAAAACTCCCCAGTAATATTCATTACTACACCAAAGTTTCCAAACAGTGCATCACAAATATAGGAGAAACAGATTTCAACAGTTTTTTATGGTGGTTATAAAAAAGTTAGTGAATCGTTTTTTTTTATTTCTCCAAACGAAGTACTATTTCATCAATCTATCTACCCTTGTGAAGCAGGACCAGATCAGCTATAATTGATCGACTATGAATCACTGAAAATTTAAAAAAAGGTACATTATCCATAACTAACATAAGCTACTTTTTATCCTGATATCCCTAAAGAATTAGTCTATGCGGTTTATAGTTCCCACGGAGTCACAGAAAAAAAAAAGTATTCAAATAAATTCTGTAACAACTCAAGTTATGATAAAACTCCATCAATGACTGAAAGTGCCAAAATTAACTAAATCTGTAGGCCGCGAATCTTATAATAATAAAACCGGAGCGCGCTAGAAGACAAACAAAGATGGTTGAAAAAAGTTGTAACTTTCAAAACAAATTTATTATCTTCATGATCTTAGTTTAGATTACTAATAATTTAAAACGAAACTTAAATAAGTAAAAAACACTTGCCTGCAGCTCTTTACAAACGTCAGCTAAAATTTCATATGAAAAAACACGAAAATCTTTATGTATAATCTACTCACTCATTCATTTTCGATGTATTCATACCTCTAAATTTTAAAGTATTATCTATTGAAGTAATGCACAAGATTTTTCGATATCTAGTATTAACAAATTTGACCTAACCTGGCCAACAATTCAGCTATCATTGTGCTAAGCCGGAAATTAATTTTTTTTAAACTAAAACCAATTATTAGGTATTTCTGGTCTGGCTAGTTACCCTCTTTCTTTTCATTTTTTTTGACTGTTACATACACTACTGTTTTTTAAAGATTTATATTTTTTACACAAAATAAATTTTCAATTTAGAGTGGCATGAAAAATTTTGCTCACGAGTTGAACCTGTCGAACGGGAATAATACTATGTTTCAGTTATTATTTTGAAAATTACTTCCTCATACATTAGGAAATAATTGCATTAAAATCAAATATCTGACTGAATTTCTATGATACAAGAAAAAAATTGAATACATTAGTACACTCACATCAAACCATAACATTTCTTCATTCAAATACAACTTCCAAAGTTCCCAGCCTATACTGCCTTGAATTCGTATTCCTCACCAAAACTTTGTTATTACACTTCAAAGAAAGAAGTTTTTCCAAAGCGCCCGACGTAATGTAACCCAGAGCTTTGCTTCTGCCGACCAAAAAGCTGAAATCTCCATGTCTAACATACCCCATTACTTCTCTAGAACACGAGTGTCTTATATTTTTTGCTTCCGGAAGCCATAATTTTCTCATTTTGCTACTGTAGCTTTTCAACAATTCCAAGTCAACTGGAATCACCTGGAAACAAACAATTCTGATTGAATGAATTTTCGTCTTTGTTCAGTTTTGTTTAATAAACGTAATATACAGGGTGCTCCTTAATGATATAGTAATATTCAATCTACATGAAAACTCAGTGATAGGTTGCTATACGAGGTTTGTTCAAAAAATAAGATGAATGTTCAAATTTTGCTCGTATTTCAGCTTTTGTTTCACCTCCTATTCTCCTTTCATTTCGTCAATATACAATAAATCTAGTTGCCCTGAAATGTGTCACTTAATTTTTACATCTGGCATGTCTCATAAGTGTATGTCATTCAAATTTATTTGCTGCAAATTATCTTCTTCATTATAATGTTTTTACATTTTGATAAAATTTAATAACAGTGAATTATTCGAATTTGGATTTTTAAAAATATTTTTATTTATTTATTGCACGGGATCACCTCTTTTATAACAGTACAAGAATCAAAAATAATCATATACAATTTAAAAATCAAAGAAAAGACTAAAAAGTCAAAAATGAGACTCGAAATAAACTCAAGCACGTGAAAATGAGTAAAAGCACTAGGATAAACAGAATTATAGATAATACAGTTCAAAATAGAGATAACTGGCAAGAATAATGAGACATGCATTACATGTATGACCTAGCTGACCTGTAGGGGGATATTTCTCATGCTAAATGAAGGATTAATATAAAACTATGATGCAAATACTAACCTATTATTTACTATCACGTATTAGTGTTATTTACTTACTTTGCCATTCTTTCTTGCTCTAATTCTCTTTCTTCTCAGGCTCTTCAGTAGCATTTTGTGTTCTGTCCTCATATCTTTTCTCAGTGTTTCGTTCGGGTCGGGACTTATTGGTTCCGTCGGCTCTAATTTGAAATCTTTGGGTTCCGGCAGGCATATTATTGCGAATTTTTTGCAGGAACCTTTCTGAGACAGCGTTATTCGAACTGGAATCAAACAATTCTCTGGAAGAGGTGGCAGAGAGGCACTATATTTTTTGGACGACATGATTTCCTGAAATTTTCATATTTGTTTTGATGAAAGAAAATAAAAACTTTCAATAATCAATAAAACACAAAATCATCTACATTTACCTACCACAATTATTTTCAACATTCCTCTGTCTCTCAAAACTTTGAAATCAGTAATGGTTTCATTAGATTTTGACCATTCGCTCAGTAATAACTTCCAATTCCACTCCAGTGGGCTCGCTATTCTGAATTTACTGAAGTTGGTTCTTTTATTCGGCGGTACTTTGAAGAAATCTTCTTTGCATTTATCAGAAATAGACAGTTCTTCCTGGCTCCCTGCAGACATATCGGGGTTCAAACAATGGGGATACCCTGATTCAAAATCTATTCTATCAGTTTCTCTCAATCCACCGGGTCTAGCACCCCACATTATCAAAGAAAGCCATACGGGTTGTGTCCAAACTGACGAGAGGATTATGTCCCATCCACTGCCATATCCTGAAACGAATTGTGATTATCTATTTGAGTATCTTATTTTCTCCAAATGTTTCTAGCAGATATGGATGGAGAATCAAAACCATACTAGTGTAGAAACCAGTAGTAACCAGCTCAGTAACTCAAATTTAGAAGAAGAAATTCTGCAAACATTTGATGATATGTGTAAAAAGTGGATTGTTTACGAAAACAGGGGACATTCAAAACAGTGGTTGGACGCTCTTACTCACCTCTGTAATCCTGACCTTTTTTTCCAGGTCTTTGGACCAATATGACAGGTATGTATGTATCCCAGTCTTCCAAATCAGATCCAGGAACTAACAAATTTTCACGCAACTTTGCCAGATCGCCACTGGATTTTTTTGTTTCCTGAACAATTTTACGAACACTCTCCTCCCACAGAGGGCTATTGTACACATGTGTTGTTATTACAGCAGACGTTTGGCTTAGATCAAAGGGAGGAAGTGCTTTCATACGTTTCTTTGGAAAATTAAGCCTGGGATCTGAAATTATTAGAGGCAAAACCAAGTGGGGAGAAATTTCAGAAGGAGATGTAACAGATTTGAGATTTTCCCAGTATGTATGCGGCGAAGGCAGTCCTTTATCAGATACTTTTTGAAAATATGCGGTTACCCAGTTCGGGTTCTGTTCTGTCTTGTTTGCTAATTTGAAGGCATTTTGTAGTACAGCATTCGAAAGGGGTCCTGTCAGTCTGAGCCTGCTCAATTCCCACTTCAGTACTTTCACTTCCACGAATTCATTACTGTAGGTTTGTGTTTCGGTATCGGAAGCCAAGTTGAACGAAATCAGCAACGTTTTCAGTGCTTCTTTATAATAAGCCGCATGAATCCATATCCACAAAGTACGTTTACCTGTCACACAGTCTGCCGGCCTCCACTGAAAATCAACACTACCAATTGCTTTTTTGGCCTCAATACTGAACAAAACTACCCTACCTTCCCTGAGCCCTCCTATGTATGATTTTGCTGCGATCGTTAACCCAGCTGTAGTACTGGTAATTTTTTTTAAACAATCTACGATAGTATCAAAAGATCCTGTAATTTCTACACAGCTGTTATAAGAAATATCTTGAAGTAAACAGTGTTTTACAGTAGCTCTGTAGCAAGCTCGAAAATTTCTATCACACCCCGATTCAGGTAACTTGTACCCCCACTTTTCGACCATGTGAAAACGCTTAGCATGCCATATGTGTGTATTTAACCAAGTCACTCTTCTTTGCCTCCTAGTAAACTCGTCTGACAAGGTATAAGGCCTGCGCCTGTACTTCCTCGAAGGACGTTTTGCCTTGGGGGGTAGGCCGGACTTCTTCATTTGATTCATATGGATTTCTCGTAATCGTCTTGGCAGTCTTTTTACGTTATGAGACATGGCTCTCCGTCTCATGTGTTTTGGTAGTTTTTGAAAAGCCAGCTTGATGGATGATGAGGTTGACAGTGCCTTGTTCATGATTTGAATTTCTCTGCCCCGGGCTGCGCAAAATCTTGAAAGGATCAGGTTGGAAGGTAGCTCATTCTCCCCACAAAGGGAATCCCCGTTATCAGACATTTTGAAACTAGTATATTTGAAATTCCTAGACTGTTTAGAAAATAAACCTCATATAGCTGAGACTATTTATTGTAGTTTGCAATACTAATACCGGCATATAGATAATGAATATTTTTCTTTCATCTAAGCAAAAGGTTAATTCTACTTCTCTTCTTCTTATAAAACTTGTTTGCTGTTGGCATTCATTTAATAATATAACTTGTCCACATTCTTCAAATAGGGGGTTGCATAAACATTGAAAGGGGTATTAATTTAAGAGAGATAAATTTTTGAGAAAGAAAGGTTTTGAAAGGTGACTTTGCAGGTGACAATTTTAATTTTTCAGCTTGTGAAAGGTGAGAATTCCCAGGAAGATCCGTAGCAAAACTATAATTTTCATCAGAAAAAATGAGTGGGCGCCATCTAGTTTTATAATTCGAACGTCATAATCAAGGAAAACATTGACTATTTTCCAAAATAAACATTCAAATATTTGTTGTTGAATCTCTTCTATTCTGATATATTGTTAGTGGAAAATAGACAAAAGTGTGTTTTTGTAGTGTATCCTCAGTGAACATGAAATTCCACAAAATAAACAAGTCGTCAATCGAAGAAGTGTATTCTGATATACCTTGGTCAACAAATAAAAATTGACTATATTTCATTCAATTCCAAATTTAGTACACTGTATTTTCAAAATCTAGTACAAATGTAACTAGCCCTTTTAAAAACGGAGGCAGCATAGAAATCATAATGTGTATATCTATGGGCAGCACTATGTGAATTCAAGTTATGAATGTCAATACAATTCAACTGTTAGTGTGGAAGAATATTATCGTTTTTTATTGCCTTTCTAAGCTTACGTAAATTATTCATAACCATGATGCATTGAAACTCTGGTGTTTTACCGACTAGCTTTGGTTTTGTCAAAAACTGTAGACGCGAGAAATGATATTGACCCAACTTGACAGGTTGATTGATGGTGCAAGAATCGAAATCTGTCGCGCATATTTTGTTGAAATCTTTAATTTACGAACCATAATGTGAAACAGTCAATATCAATTCATACAATGTATATAACATTGACAATTGCAGTGTCAACTTGACATTGACAAGTAGTGTCATTCGAGGGTTCTCAGAACCTCTGTGAATGCAATGTTGAAACTTTTTAGAGGATATTTCGCTATTTCACTCACACTCACTATGTCCTACCCAGTGAATTCAAATCCTACGCGTTGAAAAATTAAAAAAAAAGTTAAAGAGCATTTATTTGGGTAGTTCATTTCCTCATACTGTATGTATGTACTGTAATTTTCTTTTATTCATTTCAAATTTAATTTTTTTCTTTTACGCACAAGTTTCTCAACTTCTGAGAGTTGTCGTTCCTATGGGGGCGACAGCTGATTAACGGAAAAACAGATGTTTTCTCGAGTTTAAAAGCAATCTTGCTGACACTCAATATATTTTTTTATATTCTGTATGTTCTTACTTCGGGTGAATAAAGACGTTTTGTTATTATTTTATCTTTACTTTTTATCAAGAAAGCTGTAGGTAGGTGGAAATTTTTGACAAGATATTTTTCATGGGGAAGGGATTCAAATAATCATACCAGGTATACTCTATGCATCTTGATCATCATTATTTCAATAGACGGTTATTGTATTCTGCATTAAAATTGTAATAATACTTATAGGAGAGGAGCAAATTGACAATATTAATATGGATTGGTGATTCAACAATTAATTTTCAACTTTTTTCAAAAGATTTGGAAGGCAATGTTTGGTATAACAAGGGAGTCCACTTGTAGGATTTTTTTTAATATGGTTTTTAATATGGCCTATATGGTTGCATATAGGCTTTTATCATGTAGGTAAATAATATAAGCATATAAACATAATTTGAGTCATGGGAACCACATAAGAATTAGTGTATGTCATTTTTGAGGAGCTGGTTTCTGAAATAATAAAATAGGTAGATCAGTTAGCATTTATTTTCGAACCAGTAATAACTTGGTTCCTTGGAGACACAGTACAATCGAACAGAGGTAGGATTGCACAATCACTTCCTTGCTCTTTTAAAAATAACAAGCGGTCCAGAAGAATGATTGTTTCAACTAGAGGAGCCAAAAACAGTCTAAGCGAATAAAATACTATAACGTTTTTCCAAGTTTTATTCATTAATGATTCACAAAGAGAAACCATATGCTGAGGGGGATTAATGTTCATTTTTTGCATTACTCTCTCGATGTAACTATGAAAAGTTAAATCTTCCTTATATTTCACTCCAGGGACCATGGAATGACCTAATTTTGGATTTATTGATACTAAAATTTTTTCGAGGAGTGCTCTGTAAGAGTGTATTTTCAACTTATTGTATTCTTCGGAGTTGCTCAGCTTTTCAGCATAGGTTTCAATAGAGTGGCAGGCAATTTCACAAGATAAATATGAAAGCATGTAGTTTTCATCACTGCAATACTTACTCATAGGGAAACTAGAAAAGCGTGCAGGTTCTAAAGTCATTTTCATATAACAGCAGCTTGCCATATTGATGAAAGTGATATTGGGACAATCACTGTACAGTTTTAAGAGCAAGGATCCTAAATCACCACAAGGATGTAACCCGACAATACCAAATCTCAAATCTGAACTGCCACCAAAAGCTTCAATAACCTCTTGCAGGAACTTTTCTTTCACAAAATCTCTCGTTATTCTATGATTCAGGTGAACAGTTTCAAACTTTCCTTGGTAGAGAATATTCCTTTTATCCAGTTTATTTTTGAATACCCTGTCTAACTCTTGGGCTTGTTTAGACAGGGACTCGTCTGCTTCAAACGTACACACTTTGAGGCCATATCCAAAGGCCATCATTCGACTCAGATGCCCCAAACCTGATCCAACATCAACTATGTGAAAACAGTTGGTCTTTTCGGCAGATTCGTAACATTTCTGAGCTAATCTGGTTATCTCATGCCTTTTTTTCAGTTTCACGTTTTTCCAAAAGAAGTTCATGAAGTCATCATCGGTTTTGAATGCAAAGAGAGGGGCCAACTTCATTTCACTTCTTGGTATACTGTTACGAATCACTAATTCACGTAAACACAGCAATGCCAAGGGATATATTTTATCTTCAAGAGATCTAGCAGGTATAGAAAAATTCAGGAATTGGCTTAGAGGTTTCATTTCGATATCTGAAAAGTGGTTTTGCCACGATTTTGGTAATTTTTCCCAGTGATTCTCCAGATAGTAGTCAGACACATAAGAGTTCAAAATGTCCTCGAATTCTTTGTAAATTTTGTAATTTACTTGTAGGTTCCTCTGAATATTCATTACTTATCTATATTTTACTTCAGCTGATACAAAAATTTATCATTTTCGAAATTGTTAGGTTAACATAAGTGACATAAGGGTTATCTTCTTCTTAAATTATGTTGTTGTGTCACAGAAGAAAGAAATACTTTACTCATCTGTTTTTTCTTAAGGAGAATCCTTAAGTATGTACTGCTCTTGGCGAAATCAAATGTGCCAAGTCACTTGAACACTTTCCGTGAAAATATCTATAGGAGAGAGACAAATCTCCAACTTTTCTTCGATGTTCCGGACTATCAAGGTTGTAAGTGATGTTCGTGTCTCCAATCAGGCAGATTGGAGACACGAACGGATGGATTGGATGGAATCTAGCAGCTTCAGGGTATGCTTAGGGGCGGAGCTCTATACATGAGAAGAATACTCCAATGCTCGTAAGACACTTGTCTTATTGCCACGTCAGCACCAATCTGGATTAACATTACCAGATGAAGCCTTGAATTCATCAAAACATTTCGACTTTATGTTACGAATACGTCCATGTTACGAATGAATTAAATATTAAACCTACTTATGTCACGATGACAGTACGTAATGACATTCATGCGCTCATTTGATTCATTTCCAGTCATAGAAATTTTGTTTGGAATTGCAACGGGGTATTTTTTTCGTGTAATTGATTGTTTATATATTGTTTCGAGTTTTTTCCAGTTAGATTTAACTTTTCGGGAAGAAAAGTATCCCTGTAGCTTGTAGATCCAAAGATAATGCCAGCGTTTAGTTGATCATTTTTATTCCTTTTCTCTCTTCAACTTCTGTTTATGAGCTGTTTTTTCTATAAACTGTAATCATCTTAAAATAGAAAAGCAGCAAAGGCAACGCCAATGAGCTATTATCAATTATTCCGTTAAAAAGTTTGTTTACCACTACAATTAGGAATGTTTCTTGTCGGCCTAATAATAATAATTCCTTATTTTACGAAGACTGCAAATATATATCTTATGAGATTTGTTGAAAAACGAAGAAAAATTAACTGACTTTATCTCGTATCCCAACCTGTTTATTTATCAAACAGCATGGTCGAAGGTTATCAAGTACAAAATAAAAGTGAATAATTGTGAACTTTGGCATGTCTGATTCGTATTTTCGTCCGATTCAGTCAAAATTGTGAATAACACTGAACACACCGTTTTACGTGAAAATGTCCAATTTAGTGAGAAGAATTATATCTACCATAAAGGCTCCTGCACCGTTAGGAGGAGCTCCATATAAGTGAGTCGACAGTTATGTTAATGCAATTTTTAAACGTCAAGAGATTTTTATAATCATAAGCTCATATTGACATAAACTGAATGTCACTATTTAAACCAGTGTAGAAGCCGGTTAGAAACACAAGAAAGAGAAAATTGGGTGAAAATTAGTTTTGAGGACACCCGGCGGTTTTGAAAAAAATTATGAGTGTACCTATAATAATTCAATGAAATTCACAGTGTTTAAAAACATATGAGGTTTTATAATACAATTATCAGTGAATTCATCAGATAGGCAAATAAATAAGGAAAACCCACAAAGGCTCAGCCTGTGCGTGGGTATCAAAATTATTTGTGACCTTTGCGCCTACAATGCATTTTTTATTAGTCAACA
>WOGO01007557.1:0-11092 GCA_015342085.1 Leptinotarsa defecta
AGACAGCTTTTATGAAACACACTAGAACACTTTGTGCACACATAATGAACAAAAAGTTTCTGTTTACAACATTTGTAGTTCATTTTCGGAAGCGAGTTATAAACACGTCACTGATCGTATATAAACTTATTATAGTGGCAGGGTTGGCAGGGCAATAATATCTATCAAGAAACAGCTTATGTTCATTATTTTAGTAGATTCGTTATTCATCGTTCCAAATCCATATGCTTGAAAAAAAAATGTGAATTTCAAAGTATTACTATTCGAAAAATTTAAAATATTCGGATTTATTTGTCCAGGGAGGATAATATCATCTACCGTCGGTAATAGAACCAATACAGCATTTTTCAGAGATGTAATAAAATCATTTATGTTCAAATGTGGGGGTCTATAGACATAATGTATCTACGGTTTCATTATTTATTTCAAAAGTTGCTTATAATTTGTACAACTGAACTGTGAGTTTAATACAGATAATTTATTCATCATTCAAGTTTTTTACACAACGATATAAAACTTATCAGACTAGTCAAAACATATTAAAACTCATAAGAAACATTATAAGAACTTACAAGAGAATATAAAAAAGTCATCAGATTACTCACTGTCATCATTCACTCCGCCTTGTTCACAAACTTATTCACATTCTACACAAACTCACAGACAATCTTTATATACATACATAACCACTAACTATTAGCATCAGTGAGGTATTCCTCTATTGTATAAAAAGTATTTTCATTTAGATAACTGAACAATTGTTTTGATAATATTGATTTTTTTTTTATCTCACTAAAGATCCTATTAAAACGGTTAAAACATAGAATTCCTTGGTATTTTAGAGAAATCTGTGTCACTTTTCATGTAAGTATCTTGCTCTTTTTTGATATTCATAATCAGAAGATATATATAAAGTGATGGTAAAGTTAGAATTGACAATGACTTGAAATAAGCTTTACAAGATATATTATTTCGAACTCCCATCATGCATCTTATGATTTTTTTCTGAGCGATGAATACTTTATCAATGTGTTGAATTACCCCAAAAGATCAAGCCATATGTGAGTGCCGACGATACTAGACCATTATATGTCATTCTGAGAACCTCTGTAGATACAGTGTCCTTCAGTTGTCTGATAATAAAATTGATACTACTCAATTTCCCTACCAGATTTTCGATATGAGTTCTCCATGTCAGTTTCTCATCAATTGTTACACCCAGAAATTTTATGTTTGATACTTGCTCAATTGACTTATGATTTATTTTAACAAGAGGGCTTGCGTCACTGCTGATATTTTTTTGTCGAAAAACCATGAAGAATGTTTTGGAAGCATTTAAAATCAATCCATTATTCAGGCACCATTGAAAGAATTCCTCAGCGCATACATTGCTCAGACGAATGCTTTTGTCCAGATTATCTTGTGATATCATATGATTTGTATCGTCGGCATAAATTATGGTTTTTTGCGGGGAACCACATGATAAAATCATGTCATTAATAAATATGATAAAAAGCAGTGGACCAAGTATTGAGCCTTGTGGTACACCCATAGAAACATTGGTTGACTTTGATTTGAATGAATTCATCATGACAATCTGACTTCTATTTTGTAAATAGGAAGAAACCCATCTATTCGCTACTCCACGAACTCCAATACGGTTTAATTTTTGAAATAGAAGCTCATGATTAACAGTATCGAATGCTCTACTGAGATCAAAATATAGTGCAATAGGATATTCCTTAGTATTCAAGCTAGAATAAATCATATTACATAATTCGTTCATAGCTGATTCTGTAGATTTTCCAGCCCGAAATCCATGTTGACATCCTTTCAATAAATTATTATTTTCCAAGAAATTTCTTAGACGGAAATTGAAGCAATAATCGATTATTTTTGCTAGTTGACTTTGTAAGCATACATTCCTGTAGTTGTTGATGTCTTCCTTGGAACCTTTCCTCTTATATATCGGTACTGACTTTGAAACTTTCAATTTTTCAGGATATTTTCCTGTACTGAATGATTCATTGATTATGTGACACAAAGGATAACATACTGCGTCACTAACAGCTCTCAAGCACTTACCATTTATCTCATCAATTCCAGCGGCTTCTTTAGAACACACTTTATGTATTGTCTCTTTTATCTCAAGTGGAGTTGTTGGAGTCATGAAGAAAGTAATGCTTGAGAAATGTTCTAATTTTACCTTATTGAAATTGGGGTCAGTACTTTGTTTATTCATAAAAACTTTCAGAAATTCGTCACATATTACTGTTTGATTTGTGATGATCTGACTGTCTATAACAATTTTACTAATCTCATCTCTGGATCCACTGCTTCTCATCTCGTTTATGATTTTCCAACTTTCTTTCGATACGTTGCCTGTTCTACAAATTCTTTCATTATTATAATTAGTTTTAGAGTGTTCCACCATCTGCTTATATGTTTGCTTCAATTGTTTATATCTATTGTTAATCACCTCGTTTTTAGTGGTTTTATATATTTTTGTCATATCAACTAACATTTGATGCATTTGCTTCAATTCATTTGAGAACCATGGCTTGTCATCTTTCCTAGATCGAACTATAGTAACAGGAAATGCTATATTGAAATAATACAACACTAATTCATAAAAAGCATCAAATTTTTGATCTAGTAAATTAGAGTCGTAAACTTCAGCCCAATTTTCTGAACTCAAAATATTTCTAAAAGTATTTAAATTATTGATAGAAAAATTCCGTTTCCCTATATACTCAGCTTCACCTCTGACTTTTTGTATTTCAAAACAACATTGCTGCAATGTATGATCTGATAAATGAGTATCTTCAATGAGTACCGATAATGCTTTTGTATTAGAAAAAATCACGTCAATCCCTGAAACTGTGGTTTGTGTGATTCGTGTGGGTTTATCAATATGATTAGTCATACCAAACTCGTTGAATAAATTTATTATTTCAACTGTTTCTCTGCTATGTTTTAGAAAATCTACATTAATATCGCCGCATACGATAAAATATTATTCCTTACGATAAATATTGTTCATCAAATCATACACTGCATCTATAAAAATGTTACTATCACTGTTTGGTGTTCTATATGCAGTTATGATAAATAGTTTAGATTGACCATTCAAAACATCTAACACAGCAATACTAATTTCAAAATGTTTCTCTATACAATTATCGTATTTCACAGATTTGGCTGGAATATTATTTTTAGTATAAATACAAGTACCTCCATGGTCAGAGTCTTTGCGACAAAAGCTACTTATCAGTTTGTAACCAGGAAAAGCTGCATTTTCAATTTCATTGTTTTTTAGCCAATGTTCGCTCAAACAAACTATATCTGGTCTTTACTCTCAAATAAAATTTCTAAGCTTAATAACTTTTTTAGATAACCCCTGTATATTATAATGTAAAAGATTTATTCCCTTTGATTCATTGATACAATCACTTGTTTGCTGGTGTCCATCGGTGTTTCCAAAAAAGAATTTGGTCGTGCTGCTTCGACTTCCCCGGTCACAACATCACGAATATTATACCTTTCGTAATATAATTTAAAATCGAATCTTTTAAAGCCAATTCCCCTAGGCCAAAAACGTGGTTCGTAGAATCGATTCTTCCACTCAAAATCTGCTGCCACCATGAATTGTTTATATCTACTACCCTCATTGGTTTTCAATTCTTTTACAATAAAATCTTCATCCAAATTGTTTGTTTGTTTTTTTAAGTATTCCAGTATATCTGCCTCATGAACTTTTTGTTAAACTCTATAGAGAAACATCCAGATTCTTGGTTTCTCACCCTTGAATTTCCCTTCACTGTCTTCTCCTTGTCCTCTGGTCTTTTTGGATGGTTTTCTTTTGCTTTTTACTTTTTTCCAGTTTTGTTCTGATTCGGTTTGCCTTTCCATCTGATTTTTGTTGTCTATCTGGCTAATTCCATTCTCATTTTGATTGACAAGCTCAGTGTATTTTTTTGCTAACAGCTCCTGTTGGATTTTTAGAATACCATCTGATAAATCCTTTAGGGTTATACTTTTTTTGCTTTGATCTTCTTGTTTTCCTCGTTGATTCATATTACTGGAATTCGTGTCTCCAATCTCAGTGTTTTTGCAAGGGTGAGAGTTGGCGACTTCGAAGTATTTGGTATAGTTTGTTTACCCTTTTTTTGTTCTTGGGTTTTTTGTAGTTAAGATTTAGATTGTCCACCTGCTCTTTTTTGCTATCTTTTTCGTGCATTGATTCAATGTAAGTGTTCAATATTTTTACCTTTTCTCGTAATTCATTAATTGTTATGTCCTTCTGCTTTAGAATATATAAAAATGTAATTGAGTCCAACTTACTCTCATTTTCTGAGAGTTTGTCTACTGCATCATAGGATAGGTTATCCTCGCCTTGATTATTATTAGGCATACCTATATCTATCTCATGGAAACATTTAGGGTTTTTCGATGAATTTGCTTGTTTTAGACACCCAGGGTGATATATATGATTACACTTTGAACACAAAACTTTGTCTTTCACTATTTGACATCCACAGTGTTTGCACCGACTAATTTTATCGCAATTACAATCACTTGCTTTTTGGAGATAAGCAGACGAACCTCTGCCGGCCGCCATGTTATCGCATGGTATGTATGTAAAATCAAAAACATTAATCTAACGTTGACTAACAGCGTTCGGGACTTGGGAGTGTTGACTGATCAGACAGATGATATATCTATGATTGAGAAAGTACAAAACAAATTTCTGAGATCATGTGCATTTAAGCTTGGATATCAGACGTCCGACTATGAGTACTCATACATTCTGCTTCTTCTGAATTTATCTACTTTGAAGCACCGCCGACCTGAAATTGATTTGAAGACTCCTTAATCAAGTTATAAATGGTGATATGAAGTGTCCGTTTGTAACACAAATGATTAACTTCAATGTAAATTCAAGAAGAACCATAGTGTCAGAGTTGTTTAAAGTTCCTTACCATTCTACTAGCTATGGCTTAAATGAAACCATCACTAGAATGCTTAGGTTAGCAAATAAGAATAGCAGCTATATTGATTCATTTGACTCATCCTTGTACTCTTCTGAAAATCAGGTTAAATGTATTGATCTACTATGAAGAAAATGCTTATTATTATTATTAATAATTAATTGATATTTGTTTTTTGATATTATATATTATTATTCAATTGTTTATTTTTCCAATTACACTATTTATATATTCATTGTATAATGGCAAGTCCGTAAATAAATAAATACACTTTTCTGAAATCAAAAGGTAGAATATCATAAAAAAGTTCGACAAAAGAAGATTAATGAATAAAGTATAGGACACGTAAATAGTAAAAGCGAAATATTCAGATAAGATTAATGGTGAATGTCAAAAAATGTGAGAGAAATGCAGCAAATCCGAAATTGGTGAAACCATCAAGTCGAGAATAGATGATCATGTCTGGACCTGTAAACTAAATCAGGAGGTTCTTCCTAGAGATTAATGATTTATAAAAGATGATTCCATTTCAAATATGTATTTACGACCTAAAATGATACTTTGAATTCTTCATTTATTTCACTACATCAAGTAACGTCAATAAATTTGTAGCACCTCAATAAGGCAAAAGAATAATAATGCACCCCACATACAATTTAAAATTACACAGTTCAAAAATAAGTATGGAAACAAGAGAGATGAATGAAATGGACAAACTACAAAAAAGGTGAAGTTTTATAAAGAAGACAACTTCAAGGGAGTAAAGTATAACTATTTTTTCTCGGACCTTCATATGGTGAATTTTATAGATAGAGATATAATACTAGACAAGCTAGCCAATTAAAGGTTCCTATCCCAACAAGTAGTCAAATCAAGAACTCAATTATATATAATGGAGTGAAAATGTATAACAAGTTACCTAAAAGTTCAACAGAATGTGTCACGCTACTATCTTTTAGGAGAAACTTGAAGGCAATTTTGGTCAAAAAGGCTTGAATGAATTTTTTGAGGATAACCTCGACCCATAATAATATTCATGTGTATATATGTTTGTATATGTATGTATATATATTCTTCTCTTTCTTTCTCTTTGTAGTGTTTTTTATTAATACATTTATACAAAAATTACTCAATCATAGTTTTACCCATGTACAAGATTGCACTTTAACAAACATACTGTTTGTGTATGTGCTCATTTGTGTACATTAGTACATTTATATATTTACTTAACAACTCATTAATATTCATAGTTATTTTTTCTAGCAGAAAATGTTTGTGGACAAGATGTATTTCTTATGACATTAAACGTATCTCTCTCTCTCTTACTCTAATATGATATAATGTGATTTGAAACCCCTGAAAGAACATATAAAACTGAAAATTAAAAAGGATAGCTGAAAACAACAATTATATTAAGAAAAAAACCCTGATTGAAGCAAAAAATGAAAATTGATACGCAAAATGAAATAAAAATTAAAAGAAAAATGAGAAATAACACTTTCTATGTTTTTCCACTTTTATTTGTAACTATACTGCAGTTTCGTCCTATAAGAATATTATCAAACAATTACAATAAACTACTCTTTGAAAATGTCCTTATAGGACGAAACTGCAGTAACATTAGTTACAAAAAAAAGTGGTTAAAAACAGAAAGTTTTATTTCTCATTTTTCATGATGATTTCCTACCACGTAGCTGTTATCTACATCCATCAATTTATTAAAAATTAAAAGATTTCAAGCCAAGTTACTTCACTACGTTTTGACTATTTCTCATTCTCAATAAGTCATTGATGTAAATATTGAACAATATCGGACCCAATTGTTTTTTAAAACCAAGAGTGGTTTTAAAAAACTGTTTACGTCATGTAAGGTAGGATTGAAACCATTTCAGGCAGTTTCCGGACTGATGAAATTCACCATGAAACATTGTCAACCACATTCAGACAATAGATGCACCCTATAGCCCTTGATAATTGACAGATTAAAAAAGCAATGTCTACTCCTGCGGTTTCAATACTCGTAATATTTTCGAAGTTTCCAAATGCACTTGTGATGCATCTTTGGAAAGACAAAAATAAGGCTTCAGAAAACTGCAGTAATCCATTGTAGTGCTCATAAGGAAAAGTAAATTTGATAATGGTGAGAAACGAAACGTCGGATAACGAATCGGAAAAAACCTTCATGTAGTAGAAAAAAAGTGTCAAAATGAATGTGTTTATTCCAAATAAACCTACTTGGATTTTTTAAATCGACAAACAAAAATATATAAGTTTTCCCTAAATAAAACGCCTACCTATCTCTAATATTTTCCAAAATCCTAATGACCAAGTTCATACTATTTAGTTGTGAAAGAAAGTTTTTGTATTATTACAAAAAAAGATAATCTAGAGCAGGCAACTAGTAAATACTTGATCACTGTATGTGATCATTGTTAATGTTCGTTCACCTTAAATCAGCTTACAATTTTCACCCCAATTCTTTGAGGTTTAGTTTTTTTTTGGAACAGTTGGCAACATTGCGCAGTTGACTTGACACTTGCCACGTTAACTAATCAAACGAAAACATCTTAAGGTTAGGTTGGTTATATGATTGTTTCATTTTCACTAAAACATTGTGTTGCGTTATCATTATCGAACAAGTGGTCAAAGTCTATAAATAATTTATTCTGTACTTGAAAAACAGTGCAGATTCACTCAGTTCTCCATTAACTTTTGTGACTACTGTGTTGATAAAAGGTAAGATCGAATATTTTTATTCCAAATAGTGTTTCCTGAACATTTTGTTTTTTTTTTCAGATATCTGAAAAATGAGTCGCGTATTTGTGATTGGTGTCGGAATGACAAAATTTGAGAAGCCAGGAAAAAAAGCAGGCGACTATCCACAATGGGGCAAGGAGGCAATTTTGTCTGCCCTTGAAGATTCAAAGGTGAATATTGCTGACGTTCAATTGGCAACCGCAGGCTTCGTCTACGGAGATTCTACTTGCGGCCAGAGGGTTATATACGAGGTAGGAATGCACGGCATTCCCATATTCAACGTAAACAACAATTGTTCTACCGGTTCCAGTGCACTCATGCTAGCGAAGGAAATGGTGGAATCGGGAAAGTGCGATTGCGCCCTAGCAGTAGGTTTCGAAAAAATGGAAAGAGGCAGTTTGGAGCCCAAATTCAATGATCGCACAAATCCAATGGATAAGCACGTAGAAGCTATGGCTGAACTGGTCGATATTGAGGCTGCTCCAATGACTGCTCAAATGTTTGGGAACGCTGGAATCGAACATATGAAAAAGTATGGAACTAAACCCGAGCATTTTGCCAAGATTGCTTATAAAAATCACAAACATTCCGTTAACAATCCCAATAGTCAATTTCGTGATGAATATTCTTTGGAACAAATTATGAAATCACCGAAAATATATGGTCCACTGACAAAACTCCAGTGTTGTCCTACAAGTGATGGCGCTGCTGCCGTTATAATAGCATCAGAGCGTTTTGTTAAAAGTCGTGGTCTTGAGTCAAAGGCAGTAGAGATACTGGGAATCGAGATGGCCACAGATTTAGCTACAACTTTCACTGATAAAAGCCACATGAAAATTGTCGGGTACGATATGACTAAACTTGCTGCTGAAAAGTTATTCAAAAAGACAAATAGGAAACCCACCGACGTACAAGTTGTAGAACTTCACGATTGTTTTTCTGCTAACGAACTTGTTACTTACGAAGCCCTAGGTTTGTGTCCTCCCGGTAAAGCAGGAGAACTGATAGACCGAGGTGACAATACTTACGGTGGTAAATATGTTGTCAACCCTAGCGGAGGGCTTATTTCTAAGGGACATCCTTTAGGAGCTACAGGATTGGCACAGTGTGCTGAATTATGTTGGCAACTGAGGGGTGAGGCAGGGTTACGTCAGGTCCCTGGTGCCAAGTTGGCTCTACAACATAATATTGGAATAGGAGGTGCTGTAGTAGTGGCGCTATACCAACTTGGTTTTCCGCAAAACCAAAACAAAGGTTCTGAAGTTCCTAAGACAGAGGGTTCAGTTGGTGATGAAGGTTTCATTGTGACTCCCTACCTGAAAATTCTACAGCAAGCTATGGATGAAGATGAAGATGGCCTTGTTAACAACCACAGAGCAATATACGGATTGAAAGTTGTTAAACCTAATGGCGAAACTGGATACTGGGTTATCAATTGCATGACCGGAAAAGGTAAAATTGAATTCAACGGTAAAGATAAACCACAAGTTACATTCATAGTTGAAGATGGGGATGTTATAGAATTGCTCACAGGAAAAATTCCTCCACAAAAAGCATTTTTTCAAGGAAAGGTAAAGATTCAAGGAAATATTGGGATCGCTATGAAACTGATTGAGTTACAGAAAACTGCTGCCAAAAAAATTGAAGTTTTTAGAGCCAAATTATAAAATTAATACTCTTATTTTTATACTCTTGAGCTATTTGGGTGAAAGCTAAAAATTATTCCCCACCATCCCAAAAAAATTTATATGAAAACAAAGTTATGCCATTTTTTTATTTTAAAAATTACTTGTATTTTGCAGGGATAATTACTTGTATGGCAACCCTAAAAGTTATTTGTTTTTTGAATATTTTTTGTTGTTTTATATTTTGTTGAAGTCTACTTGACCTTTATAATTATTCAAGTATTGTCATTGTCCCTTATCTATCTGATAGATATTTTTAAACTCTTACAATTTTATATTTCTTTGGGTTCATTCTGTATGATTTTTTCAGATATTTACCAATTAAGTTTCAGACCTATTTACCTACTCAATGTTGAAACTGTCATATAATAATATATTTAGTTATTCTTAATAATGTATTTTAATATTCGAATTGAAGTGGTTTATTAGTCTGATAATGATATTGGTATATGGGGCAATCAACATATGTTAGTTATTTACTTCTCATTTTTTAAATGAATTTTACTGGAGTTCTTTCCCAACACCAAATCGTTATTTTTAACACCTCGACACGTGTTTCGATCATCAAGTGATCAGCTTCAAGAGGAAGATTAAACTGATCTTATTTTTTGTTATGGATATTTTGTACTGTGTTGAAGTGATATTTTAATAAAATACAGCGATTATAATTGTTTTTTTTTGTTTGATTTCGTTTAATAATGTCTGCATATTTTTCATTACTTCAAAACTCCAGATAAGCCTTTCCTTTGGATGTTATTATATTACTGCCTTCATCAAGTATTATATATTTTCTTTGGCATATAAAGGAGTGCTCCGATACCTCATTTTACAATCAAAACATTGACATCATTAATAAGTACACACAAAGCTAATACTTTGTTTTAAATAACTTTGCAAAATAGGTACCTAGAGAAAGGGGGAAGGAAGGTTCTCTTTGAAAGAAATGAAAATAAAAAACTATTCATGTGTAAAGAGTTACCAACTGATATACACGTCTTCATTAGATTAGATGTAGTCAAAAAACCTTTGCAACGGCCATATTCTGAACCATACAAGGTTCTGTTTTGGGTCCGATATTGTTCAATATTTACATCAATGATTTATTTTACATACAATCTGAAGGGAAAATTCAATCTTTTGCAGATGATACGGTGATTTCATGTACTGCTAATAGTTGGTATAATTTAAAATTAAGTGTTGAAGCAGAATTCAAAATTATCAAGAAATGGTTTGATGGTAATTTAATAACTATGAATGTTGACTTTCAATTCTTGCCAAAATTTTTCACCAAAATTGGTGAGAGTATCGAGGCTTAATAATTGACAAACATTTGAGATGGGATCCTTAAATCAATTATTTGCCGAAAATATTAGGATTCTCCTGCCAAAATTTGAATATTTAAAAATTCTGAGTATGAATTTACTTTATTTTGCACTGGTTCAATCACAACTACAAAAGGAACATCTTTTCAAAATTCGTAAAAAAATTGATATGTCAATTATATTTTTAAAATCTTTTGATTTATATGTATATAAATAAATTAACATATCTTCAAAAATATAGTGAAGAAAACAATATCTGAAAAAAGTGTATATAATTCCTTATATATTTAATGAGCTGTCTCATTATATAAAAAATTCCAAATCTTTTTTTTTTATA
>WOGO01007558.1:0-11092 GCA_015342085.1 Leptinotarsa defecta
TGATTTTGACATTGAAACCCTGGCCTCGGAAGTCCAAATGGAAATTATAATTTCCATTTGGACTTCTGATTCGGATTTCACTGAAGAATTCACTTCTTCAGTGAAATAAAACATCCGATAGGATTTCTCCTTTGAAGACATGATGGTTTATTTGCTACTACTTATTTTTAAAGACAGTCTACTTTATTGCATACGAAATTGGGGATAGCATTGTTTGTAATGTGGCGGTCCTTTCAAAGATTCATTTTTAATCGATTTTAGCCTTGTAGAAATGAAAAGCCAATAAAAAAGATGAAATGAGGGAAAAGCCCGAAAGGTGAACGCACCTAATAGATGGAATAGTTGAACTGAGAAACTTTCAAACCATGATAACAATACTAATTATTCATACTAAAAATACCTTCATACTTATTCCATTGATAAATGCTAAGAGACCCCCATCACCCATCGCAAATAATACAACAATGGGTCAATGATCAGTAGAAGCTGAAGCGTCCAGTCTCTAAGTACTTACAACTGTTATGGATTGTGTTAGTCTGAGGTATTGGCATCGAACCGCTCTCTTTGAGGTATTTAATAGGGTATAAGTAGTTGGTTTGTGTTATCTACCTGTTAATAAATCCTCATTGGCGTAGATGTCGATTTTGAATGGTCTGAAAAAGATAACTTTTTAATATTATTTGACATAAGTGTGGATATCCAGAAACACTATTCCATAGAAAGAAACTGAAGTTTGTCTAATGCAGGTGAGAAAAATGTCAAGCTGAATGTGATCTGAAAAGAAATTAACACATTTCTACCTAGAGTTAAATATAGAAATTGTGAAACACTTTTTAATAACCTAATAATTCAAAAGAAGCAGAATAATTTTTCACGTAGGGGGATTCTTCACATCTGAGTAAGGTTGATCGCATACACTAATTAGCCCTCTTCAATTCTCTTCAACTTCGTAGACTAGGTTAGATTTGAAAATTGATAGCCCCAAGTCTGTAGAAAATGTTTATTCTATGGCAATCCATGAAAAGACAACGCAATCAAGAACTTTTGAATTTGTCACGTTTATTACACTCACTACACTACCCTTTTTCTATACAGGGTGAATCTCCAGGGACTGCATCGATCGATTGTAAGAAAACTATAATAGGGGTAACTTTGTATACGGAAACCTATTCCAAAAATTATTAGTTTTTGAAAAGTTTGCGATTTAATATTTTTTTATTGACAGAATACTCACTGTACGGTTTCTAAATTCTGTCAGTTGGTCATGACGGCGCGGCGTTAGAAAACAATCAGTTGACAGGGTTATGTCACTATTTGTCATTTGCAAATTGTCAATAATAAATCATGCCGCGACGAATAAATAACACAAACGAAGATTATTCGAATTTATTTATTATTTACGGAGAATGTGATAAAGTTACTTCAAGGACATGTGATACATTTACGACCCGATTTCTGGAAAAAAGAAACCATCACCAAATAATGTCGAGAAAATCATAATAATGCATTTAATACATCAAATGCATAAAATATAATAATTCTACTATTTATTAGGTGAATATAATTTTTTTGTTTGGTATGTTAACAACAGAGTGCGTAATAACCGAAAATTGGAAAAGAAAACTATTGAATCACAGGTAATTTACACATTTCTACCTACAAGTCTTCTACTCATTGAGTGTAATAATTTGTCCACTTGGCGTAAAAAATAATGTATCGACGTCAACAGCATAGTACTCAATAACTAACAGTAAAAAATGTTTATAAAGAATAATTAAATTTCATGGTGAATTTCATTAGTTCCGACTTCCATTGTCTAATATGATATGATTTGAAGTCTCTTGAATAACAAATGAAAATTGAAAAGGATAGCTGGAAATAACAATATTATTAAGCAAAAAAACTCTGAAAAAAAATTAAAACAAAATAAATATTAAGCAAAAAAATTGGAAATTGAACAATTGAAATGAAATAAAAATGAAAATTAGGATCGTCTTCGGGTGATGACTGGACTTATTGCTCCGAAAGGTAACTATTTATAGGTCATTCGAGTGCTTTCACTTATCCCCTCTCCTCTCCTCCTCTCTCTCTGCTTCACCGATTTAGTGGAAGACGACTGTCTGGCGGGAATTGACCGTTTTCCGCTTTATTATGGGTTTCCATATGTTTCGTATCTCTACGCTAGCTTGGCTAAATGCGTCGTTGTACAATTTTCAATCTTTTTGCAAGATTTTCATTTTATTGTAATTTTTTTCAGGAGTTTTTCGCTTGATATAATAATTTTTATTTTCAGATATTCTTTTAATTTTCATTTTTATTTGTTATTTCAAAGATTTTAAATCATATCATTTGTTTGAAGGTGGTTGACAATGTTTCGTGGTGTATTTCATCAGTTCGGACTTCCATTGTCTAATATAATATAAATTAATTTGAAATCGCAAGCTGAAAATTAAAAAATATTATTAACAGAAAATGAAATATTAAAATCAAAATTATTCCAAACCAAGTTATGTCACGACGTTTCAATTGTTAGTATCCACAATCGTTAGTTATCACCCGAAGACGATTGTGGATACTAACAATCGAAACGTCGTGACGTAATTTGGTTTGAAATTTTTTAATTTTTATTTTTCAATTTTTGTTAATGATAATTTTTAATTTTTAGCTTGTATTAATATTTCAATTTTTTTTTGGTTGTTGCTTGTATGTTATTTCTTCGAAATTTCAGTTTATTGTTTAAAATAAAATTGTTATTTTCGGTTGATCTTTTTAATTTTTTTTTCAGTGATTTTAAATCAATTTATATTATATTAGACAATGGAAGTCCGAGCTGGTGAAATATACAAATCACATCATGTTAGACAATGGAAGTCCGAACTAATGAAATTCAAATCATCAAATATAATAATTATTCCGTATGGCCTGAAAAAAAGCAATGTTTTGATGTTAACCACAGAGTGCTCAATAACTAATAACCGAAAATTTCTAAAAAACTAGTAGATCACAAGTGTTTTACATATTTTTCACAAATCTGCTCTTCTGCTCATTGATGTAATAATTTTTTCTCTTGAAATGAAAAACAGTAATGTCTCGATGTTAATCACAGTGTGCGTAGTAACTAATAACCGAAACTTCCTGGAAAAGATCATTTCATTCGAAAATAAGAACGCCCATTCTTACCCGCCTCTGTTAACTTGCCCGGTATACCAAATTGGCTTTCGGCGTAGATCTCGAAGCAGCTTTTGTCGGAACGGGAAGATGCTTTCACGGCTTGTTATAACTTTGTACAGATTTCCAAATGGGATCTTAAATATCTGCCGACGTTTTATGGAAACTCACACCATACCTGCCGACCTGGGCTATCAACACCCGAATATTTACTGTGTTAGGGGAAATCGGGGTAATATGAGTCAAATCAATACGTTTATTGTTCAGTTTTGTTTAAATATGGTGTTTTGTAAATGGTGAACTTTGTGGGTATCTGCACCAGGCTTAAGACTCTTCAGAGGCGGGATAGTATTATATAATATATGGGTTTTCGGCATAACGAGGTCCGGCTATTGAATAACGAGTCTGCTTACGAAAAAAAGTTTTATTATAAAATTAGTCTACATCGAATGCTCCCCTTCAATACGATTCTCTCCCCTCGCCACAAACCATTCCATACGTTTTTTCCTTTGATCGTAGCAGTGCTGGAAGTCTTCTTTGGTAAAGGCCTTTAGGATCTCTGCCGTTTTTTACTTTACCGCTCCCATCGACTCAAATCGGGTCCCTTTCAAAGCAGATTTTATCTTCGGAAACCAAAAAAAGTCACGGGTAGAATGCGTGTTCGAGCACTGGAGTGCGTTTATCGGTCAGATACCGCTTTACAGATAGCGCGTTATGGGCAGATGCGTTGTCCTGGTGCAAAATCCACGAGTTGTTCTTCCACAACTCGGGCCGTTTCTTACGAACTCGTTCTCGCAGTGTTGCCAAAAGTGACAAATAGTAAGTCTGGTTTGACAGTCTGACCCTCTGGAGCCCACTCACTTATCACGATACCATTATTGTCGAAAAAAAAAACGATAAACAGTTCCTTGAATTTTGATTTGGACATCCTTGCTTTTTTTATTCTCGGCGATTCAGGCATCTTCCAATGCATCGATTGCCGCTTTGTTTCAACATCGTATTTAAGAATCCACGTTTCTCGCAAGTCATAATATTTTTCATCAGTCCGGGATCTTCTTCCATCCCTTCAAGGAAATCTGAGCCGATTTGTTAACGCAAGAGTTTTTGGTAAGAAGTCAGGTTTTTTGGCACCAACTTCGTACAGACTTTTGTCATGTGTAATTCCTCATGTGGAATTTTTATAACAGTTTCCTTATCGGCAATCATCCGGATGCTCATTCGACGATCTGCACGCACAATTTGGCTGATTCCGGAGTTGAAACAGTGACTGGGTGACTTGGACACTGATCATCTTCAGTGCTCTCTTGGTCCCCTCTGAAGCGCTTATACTACTTAAAAACACACGCACGCGATAAAAAATTGTCCCCATAGACCTCTCGCAACAGTTCATAGCACTCAGAAGTAGTTTTTTTTAAATTCAACGGGAAATTTGAGATCGATGCGTTGCTCCTGTTTTCGGCACGAGAATAAAACACGCCAGTTTCAGATCGCTACTGCCCAAATACTATAATAGTGGCGAAAACGTGTTTTATTAAGAGAATAGAGAAGATTATCAGATACCCAACGCACTACTCGTTTTTTTCCCACCCCTCTAGAGCGCTCTCCAGCGCAGTCTCGTTATTTAATAGCCGGACCTCGTACATGGCTTTCTTAAATTCTTGATATAGATTAGTGCATCTCGAATTGTTAAAATGTTAATACGAGTACTGACAGGTTCAAAATTGTTCTTTATTCTAATGGGTCACTGGGCTTCTTCACTTATTTTCTGGTTCCTTGTTATATGATGGAATCGGCCGATACTTGATGGAAATCCATAATTATCGTATTCTAAAAACACTTTATTGTGTGATTTTCACTAGATAGTTTTACAAAGACACGTCCGAGGAAGCCATTGTATGGCGAAACACGTGTTGCGTTTTTGTAAAACTATCTAGTGAAAATCATACAATAAAGTGTTTTTAGAATACGTTGGTGCCTTGTTGATATTGCGGGGGGCTTATCCTTCTTACTTTTGCAGATTGGTCTGATTACAATAGCTGGGGTAAGGTTTCGGGTAGGTTTGAAGATAATGTGGCCTTGGGTGGACTTCGCGTTCAGTTTCGGGTTGTGGGGATATCTACTATCTGATCGCTAGCAGGAACTCATCAGAAATGTCGAGGAAACCATCCGGAACATTCTTCAAAGCTGTCAGGGAAACAAGAACTTCTTTTCCACAATTCTTCTGATGGTCGTCGCACATGAATTCCAAGGGGTGAACAGCGTTTCATTTGCTGCGGGGTTGGTGCTGTTGATGGTCACTTATCGTTTTCGTGGTTTCTGAAATCCTATGTTAATTGGGAAGAGTTCAACGGTATAACTCTTCGTTAAAATAGTGTTCATTGATGGTTATGGATATTGCGAAGGATTCTTCTCTCGGTTTTTACTGTATGGTGGGATTGTCTTGGGGAGATTCCGTAGTAGACATGGCTTTATGGGCCATGATCGGTCTTATAAACATTGTATATGTGGAGTAGATACCAATATCGGGTTAATCAGGGCTATTTTGGCAAACTTTTGGAGAAGGTAGATTCTGTCTTATCTTACAAGAAACAGAATCCATTTTTAATGAGGTATATCACACTTGACTCCTACTCCTATCAATAAAAAAGACTTGACAGATCTGTAAAGAACGTAATGCGTTTTCAATATTTTTTCATGAGTTATAATTTGTCCCCCTTACACAATCAACGTGTTTTTGGATTATCAGCTGGCAGTTCGTTTTCGATTACATACTAGACTGGAACAACCATATCAATACTGTATAGACTGTATATATTATCAAATTCATATCATATTTTTTTCATTAAGAGCTCAAATTTCTAACTGTCGTTGCAAGTGCATAATTATCAAATCGTAATAGGTATATGACAGTGAAGACAAGACAATTTTGAATGAGAATGTAATATAAGAATAAGTGAATAGAAATGGCCGATACTTAATGGAAATCCATATTGAAACTAATTGATACAGTTTACTGTATGATATACAATAAACTGTATTAATTAGTTATAATAATAAGTTGTGGAAACTCTGTTGAACTCTGTGTAACTCTTTGTAAATATCCATTCTGTAAATATAATCTTGTCACACCACAATTCTTCACAAATTTCATTATCCTGGCGAAATTTTGTAGGTAGCCATCTACGAACAAATTGTCTTGTGTTGAAGTCTGTCAAAAGCAAAGGATGGACTTTTTCGACTCTCCTTGTTCTCAGTTTTTCGATATTCAACGAATCCTAAATGGACTGAATATCGCTCTATCATTCTTTGAAATTTGTTGTGAAATCATTCAAAACGACAGTTTTATTATATATCTACCACCTACTGATGTCTTTTTTTTTCGAAAGAACCAAAATTTTGGATATTTTGAAGCAACTTTTTCATCATTCGAAAGTCTCATGGTTTTTTCTCCTCAAAACCTTCCTCCTATTTCGCATTCGACTTGAGATTCATTTTTGTCATTATTTTTATAGCATGTAAAGCCTTTTGGTTTGTGAATCTTTTCATCAATTTATGTGTATGTGTTTCTCAAGAATGTGTTTGAATATGTCACAATCTGCATTTTTGAAAGTAATTTTTGTAAATTATTATAAGTATTATTACCTATTTCATGGTTCATTTCGCAAGAAGACAATTCATTTAAGAACTCCCATGTTTCCGTTTAATATCACCTATAATTTTCGTACTAGTATACTTCTTGATGCTTCATTTTTGATATCTGAATTTTGTTGATGAACCCATTTCTTTCTAACAAAAATATGTGAGTAGAATATCCTAATTTCAAAAGTCATTTGGATATCATGAATGGCTTGGTCCCTTTTTTTTATGACTTCCCCTAGACACAAATTCCATTTCTATTTTAGCAACAATGATGAAATATTGGTGATGTGTTTTTGAAAAGAAGCTTCGAATAATACATATGTTGTATTCTATTATGATTGAATTAATTTGTGTTCAAAATGACTACGTAATTCATGATGATATGCAGGCCGTATTCAAAAATATATTGATGATAGATTTCAAAGAAAAAACCATCGTATTGAAACCACCAGATATTGATATAAATAGTAGATTTAAATGAAAATGACCTATAAATAATTGAAAGTATGATGACTTTTACTGATTAATAAATAACTCATCATTTCAATCATTCTAGGAAACCATTTTTCAAAATGCAGTGAAAATAATCCGAGTTCTTTTAACAACCTCACCCAAAGTTTATTTTCATTAGATAATGTTTTATCAATAGCACTAAATGCCTTTGTTATCTTCTTCGTTTCACAACTTTCATTGATCTGAATTATATCCAAAGGTTTATTCGTCAAAAATGTTTTTCTCATTTCAGATTCCTCCTGTTGAACAATATTTTGTTCCACATTTAAACTCAATATTTCCGTAATTACTATACAAATACATATTTGAATATAAATATCAAATATATTGGTACAGAAGCATGAAGAAACTTATATACAATACATTGTATATTTTTGAAAAATCCTCAAATTTGTGTTGAGATCAAATAATCACAGTTTGCTATGCGAATCCTATAGATAATCTCTTTGGACCTTGATCACTCTCAATAGTTCCTTTACTTCTCCACAATTACAATAACGTCTTTAATCCATCGATCCTGTGTGTAAAAAATAATATAACCGACTCTAACTTCAGTTTCGATGACATATTCATGAATACCTTGTAAAACGAAAGTACTTTTGTACTCCGAAAACATCAATGATAGCCATATGAATATATTCAGTCTTCTATATCTAATTACCAACTCGAATGAATCGTTCCTAAGAAATCTCCACTCTTTCGATCGATTGGTTCCAAAATTGAATTTGAATATCACTTCATGATCTGAAAAAAGAAATGTGTTTCGAAATATTTTGAAAAATAAGACTTTTGCCATTTTCTTTCTTACACATTTCCGCTATAGAATTAACAGTATTCCTTTTCGCATAAAAAATATCCACCTGGCAACTACTTATATCTTAATGAAGTGATAGTATATAATATCTTAATGAAGTGATAGTATATTTGGAACGATCTGAGCCTACGGCACAAATCAAACAAATGGAAACGAATATAAGTTATGTAATAATAGTATCGATATTAAAATATGTTCAAATGGAACTCATTTTGCAACAAATAACATTCACATAATGAAGAAATTACATAAATGTTTGAATATAATGTTCTGCACCAATTGTTCATTCAAATTGTAATAAGATAAGACATGTAGATGTAATCACTACAAATTACATTTATTGGCTAAGCGGTACTGTGTTAATAGTAGTTATTAGTAATCCTAGATGAGGTTACCTTTTTTGACAATCTCGTCGTATCTTTTTTCACTTTCAGTGTTCCCTAAAATAAAATTACTTTAAATTTTTCATAAGAACACCTTGCATATCATGTAACTTTTAGAAACGCCTCAGTTTCCTGAATCCAATCGATATTATCCAAGTAGTGATCAAAATTCTCTAGAAAAGTATTTAGATTTTTTTAAATTGAGAAATGTTCAATTACGTTCAATGAAGTTGATTTTTTTTAGAACTAGGCCAGATGACACCAATGCAATTGGGTTTTTATAGAGAGTAGTTATGGAAATACATTATAACCATTGACCTCACTATTGAGTAGCAATTTTCGACTGAAATTAAAAAATACAGTACTTTCATTATATGATATATCTAGTGATAAATGAGCCTCATTATATTTACAGAGAAATGAGGAATTCGTTTTCGTAGATATCCAGTTTTAAATTGACAATATTTCAAAATAAATACAAAACAATGAGCAAAGTGAAAAGGCGTTTGCAGATCTGCCGTTTTCGCAGTGGAATTAGCGAAAAAAAAATTCCGGCGACTCCGTCCGTAAGGCCACATTGGCTTTCCGGACAGGACTCCCAGTCCTCTGGCCGTACCCCTATCCGCCACCTGGGGACGCGCCCGATAGGTAGCCCAACCCACGGTCAGGAATCCATATTGTCTCCAACCCTCTTTTTATTGTATATCAACGACTTATTAAAAAAAGGGGGAAATTCAATATATTGCTTTGCTGACGACAGCACAGATGTCTCGACATTCAATTTGGATTCCGGCACATCAGCTTCGTATGCACATCCTCATCAGCAGCAGGAGGTTGCATATCTTAATAAGGATCTAGAGGTGATTTCGAATTGGGGTGAAAGTAACCAGGTTCTATTCAATGCCACAAAAACCCAGGCATCGGTTTTCTCCAAAAAGATAAATGTTTCCGAACCGGATATAATAATGTCACGATAGACAATTCCTCTTTCTGCTTCGATAAACACCTCAGCAACAACAACCCCGAAGATGCTGGATTACATCCAAAAAAGAGCCATTCGCCTGATTGGAGACGCAAGCATCACTTGCAACCTTGATAGTCTGCAACATCGAAGAAAAGTTGGGGATTTACCTCTCTTCTATACATACTTTCACAGGAAGTATTCAAGTGACTTGGCACATTTGATTCCACCAAGAGCGGTACATATCAGAAATACGAAACGAAATTTGGCTGCTCATCCTGCTCATCGTTCTGAGGTTCAACTTAGTACACATCGAACTTAACTGTTTAAAAACTCTTTCATCTAGAGAACTTCGTTTATGTGGAATAATCTTCCTCTTGAATATGATCACTTGGTGATCGAAACACGTATCGAGGTGTTGAAATAACAGTTTGGTCTTGTCAAAAACTTCAGTAATATTCCTAAGAATGTTTTTCCGAATGGATTTGATCTTTAGCGATTCAAATCCAAAGTGAATCGCTACTTTCGCACAAGCACCGCTCTCAGAGCGCCTTAAATATTTTCCTGTAGTGCTTGTATTTGTCCTTAAAAAAGTGTTGGTGCATGGCATGAGTTGAATTTTTGTTCAATTCTACTGAGTCAATTATCTCATTGGCTCATTTCAATAATTTTGTCAAACTCTTATTGCCCCTTGAATTTCATGTTACTGAATAAACCATTAGAGCATTCCCATGTCAGTCAATTGATTTGATAATTTTAGTCGATGATCCGGGATTTACAAGATTTCACTCTCAGAGCCACTGATATAGGTTCTGAACAAGATAAGTAATATTTTTATATCTTTTTGCGGTATATATACCTGTCCATTGTTTGGGTCCGTAACAACAAATGAAGATCTATTCACCATCACGAAACCTATTAGTGTTGATCATGATTCTTGGTTTCATTGTTAGGTACTTCAGAGAATTTGGTATTACTTATAACTTGCGAGAAAAGCCGTTTATTGTTTACTGATTGCCACTTCTCTAAAACCTCACCTCAAAAACACGACACGATTTAAATTCATTTTCACAATCTGTTTTATTTTCACAAAATCTCATGGTAAAGTATTCTTGAACTCAATGATAATGACACAATTCATGAAATATATTTTTTTGTGTAATTAATTCAGGACAAGTATTGGCTGGTATATCAGTTTCCCACTCATTCTGTTATGTATTTTTTCCAATAATGATTAATTGATTTATTTGTTATTCTTTTTTTTTGATGGCCGAAACTTCACTTGTGGCTTAATGGAAAAGGATATAAGTGAAATCTTGCTTAATGTTTAGTATTTCGAAGTTCTGTAATAGTAGTTAATGACATTGAATTATAACTTTTACTTTTCAAGATTTAATTATCTAAAAGAAAAATTTATTCAAGCCAGTCTCAAATCACCTACCTACACTGTATGTAATTGAACTGGCACCTATCAGAAAACAACTACTTCCCTAGCTAATACCACGAAGGGTGTTTGTGAAGTTTTGAAAATTATTCAGAATCTATAATGAAAAATTTTTGCCAAAAAAATTATCCTATCAAATTTGTCTATTTCTAGTCATGTGTGTCGAAATA